>BTHU01000006.1:7447500-7587500 GCA_036184795.1 Tokudaia tokunoshimensis | reverse complement strand
ATTTCTCCTTAGGTCTCCACTGAAATAAAACGCTTGACATAGAGCTGGCTAGAGAAAACTACTCCCCAAGAGGACTGGCAGATTGGGGGGGGGGGTGCGCGTGCATGCATGAGAGAGAGAGAGAGAGAGAGATTACATTCCATACGAAATGTCATGCATGGTGACTGTAAGACCAAATACAGCACTAAGATTCATCACCTAGCATCTTCCTTTGTGACCTCTGACCCTGCGCTCTGGGAACCAGGAAGTTCAAGTGAGCTTCAGAAAGGACTGGGATGTAGCTCACTTGGAAGAGCTCTTGCCTAGCTAGCATGCACGAATCCCTGGGTTCTATCCCCCGGTGCTGCACGAATCTAACATGACGGTATACATCTGTTATAGTAGCCCTCGGTAGGCCAATTAGTAGGTAGAGGTAGGAATCTTGGAAGTTCAGAAGTTCAAGGTCATCCTTGGCTATCTAGTTAGTTAGAGGCTAGCCTGAGCTACATGACACCATGTTACAAAATAGATGGTGAGAGAAGTGATGGGGTCTCTCTCACACACACACACACTGTCACACATACACACATACAGACACTCATACACACTCACATACAGACTCACACATACACACTCACACACACAGACAGACTCACACATACACACATACAGACACACATATATACACACACTCACACATACACACACATATAGACTCATCCACTCACATATATGCACATGCATACAAACTCACACATACACATTCACACACACATACAGAGTCACACACACTCATACATACACACATACAGAGTCACACACACTCACACATATACACATACAGACTCGCACACATACACTCACACATACATACAGACAGACGCACACACACTCACATATACACAGAGAAAAGGGAGGGAGGGAGGAAGGGAAGGAGGCAAAGGGAGAGCCGAGTACACTTCATGCCTCTAAACAGCCAACCTGAGTAAAAGCAATCACACTTCAAAAGTCCTCAGATTCAAGAAGCAACCGGACGACTGCTTCTCTTTGCACTTAAGAAAATAAAGGAGAATTCGCAGGCTGCTTGGTCGTCGTGTTTTTGTTTGGTTGAGCAAAACGGAGAGTAAATTCCTGCCTGAAGCAGCAAACAGAACCAGGTGATTCCAGAAGGGGCCCCCCTTCTCTTCCAACTGGTGGTTAGTCTCCTTTATACATCCTTGGTGCACACTGGCTCAACAGCTATAAGGTGTATATGTGTGCATGTGAGTATGTGTATGCAGGGACATATGTGTGCATACACTTGAGGAGGCCATAGGTCAACTTCAGATATCCTCAGGTGTCACCAACCACCACCACCTCCCATCCTGGTCCGCAACTTGCCAAGTACGCTAGGTCACTGAGCCTCAAGAGTCCACCTGTCTCAGCCTCCCCAGTCTTGGGATGACAAATGTGCATCTCCATGCCTGGGGTGTCACTTACTTTTTTATAGTTGTGATAAAATACTATGACTAAAGACAACTTGAGAGAGAGAGAGAGAGAGATTATAACCAGGGCTCATGGGGGCTCACAGAAGCTGACATGACAATCAGGGAGCCTGTATGAATCTGACCCAGGTCCTCTGCATTCCTGTTATGGTTGGGTGACTTGGTCTTCTTGTGACACTCCTAACAATGGGAGTGGGGGTGTCTCTGATTCTTTTGCCTGCTCCTGGGATTCTTTTCCTCCTACTGTGTGGTCTTTTTCAGCCTTGAGATTAGGAGAGTTGCCTAGTCTTGTAACTTTTTATGCCATGTTTGGTTGTTATTGCTGGGAGGCCTGTTCTTTTCTGAAGGGGAACAGAGGAGGAGTGGATCTGAGGGAGAAGGGAGAGGGGAGAGGGGAAGGGACTGGGAAGAGAAGAGGAGCAGAAACTTCAGTTGGGATGTAATTTGTGAGAGAAGAATAGACAGACAGATAGATAGATAGATAGATAGATAGATAGATAGATAGATAGACAGACAGATACATATATGCAATCATACATAGATAATAGATGATAGATCGATGACTGATAGATTCATAGATACATTGATAGATGATAAATAGATGATAGATGGATGATATATAGATAGATAATAGGTACATAGATAAATAGATAGATGATAGATAGATGATTGATAGACAGATGGACAGACAGATAGATAGATGATAGATGATTGATAGACAGACAGACAGATGATAGATAGATACATACATAATGCATACATACATATATAGATAGATGATTGATAGACAGACAGATAGATGATAGGAGAGAGAAAGAGTTTATGTCAGCCCTTGGTTCCAGAGGGCTGGATGTTCCTATCTGTAGGAAAGGCATGGCAGCAGAAGAAAGGCAGGCGATCACATCTCAGCCGCACACAGGAAGCGGAGAGCATGAATTAGGAGTGGGGCAAGGGTATACTCTCAAAGCCCGCCCCCAGTGGCCTACTTCCTCCACCAAGGCTCCTGATTGACAGGCTCCAGAACCTTTCCCCAAACAGCATCACCAATCAGGGACCGAGTGTTTAAATGTTGAAATGTCCCTATGGAGGGACATTTCTCATTCAAATCACCACAGCTAGAGGGGGAAAAAAGTGGTTTCTGAGAACTGAACGCATTTAAAAGGGAAGTATTTTACCGTGCTATCTCCCAGGTCGTTAGTAGCTATAAATAGGATTGATATATTACAGGTACTTCACGAGAAGTTGGAATTTTCACAGAGCAAGAGCATCAATACAGAAGAGACTTCTTTAAGGTGCCTGCAAGAAGCAAGAGTCCTAATGGCCTCAGGACCTTCCCCTCTGGCACTGGGATGTTGTATGTTCCGGGCCCTTCAGTGACCCCAGAGAATGTGCCTTGCTTCGGATCCTTAGAAGAAAGCGAGGGCGAGAGCAGCCCTCCCCCAGCACCTAGCAGACTGGCGAGAAAGCCTTCCCTGCAAGCCTTGCAGAAACAACACACGACCACGTTGTGAGCACAGAAAGAGCCACACAGAAGAAGCGGCCAGAGGTGACTCCTGGGACAGGAACCCAGGACAGGAGTCTGGTCTCTAGTGAGAGCTGGAGGAAGTTGGGGTCCTCGGTCAGAAAGCTTCAGGAAAGGAATTCTACCAAGCAACACACAGTTGTGAACACAGCCCAAGTCCATGGGGACAGCAGCCGTGAGAGGTCCTGGGCAGGGGACCCAGTCAGATGTGCCTACGCTCATAATCCAGGAGATCACAGAATCAGAATGCACGGTGTTTTAGGCGCTGCCAAGATCAACTCTTTGAAATAGAGAGTAAAGGGCCCGTGATTGCTCCCCCAGAGGCTTGCTGACTCTCCCCCAAAATCCAGCACTGATCCTTCCTTACTCAGTACAAAAGGAAAAGCATATTATTTTCCTAGACTGCAGCTCAAACATAAGACTAACCAAATCTTCCCTTGAGGATGAGGACCCGCCATGTGAAGGCTTCCTAACCATGCCCAGACATGTTGTGATCATGCAGGATCATAAAGCAGGGGCTCTGGGGGCAGAGCAGCTTCCTAGCAAGCAGAGGGCCCCAGGTTCAATCCCCATGACCACAAAAAAAATTATCATAATAATAGTAATTGCATGAATATAACAAAACAAAGGAAAAACCCAAGCAAGCAGATAAGACTTTTTTTAAAGATTTATGTATTTATTGTTATATATAAGTACACTGTAGCTGTCTTCAGACACACCAGAAGAGGGCGTCAGGTCTCCTTACGGACGGTTGTGAGCCACCATGCTGTTGCTGGGATTTGAACTCAGGACCTTTGGAAGAGCAGTTGGTGCTCTTAACCACTGAGCCATCTCTCTAGCCCATGGACATTTTTGTTAAAATGGCCATCTGTATTTTCTGAAGATGTGGTGTGTGCCAGACACAGGACTAGGGACTTTATACAGGCCTCTCCTTCAAATAGGTGAAGAGATGGCTGAGTGTCTAGGATGTCAGACAGACAAGCTCCCCTTCCACCCATAACCCCCTGCTTGCTATCCTAAGAGTATCTGCATCATAACCACAAACTGTATTTAATAATTCGTCCAGGCGGGGGATGTGCGTCAGTAGGTAGTGTTCCCCTAACATGCACAAAGCCCTAGGTTCAATCTCCAGCACCGCGTAAGCCAGGCAGGTGAATCTGATCATCAAAATCAATTGATCAAGGTTATCCTCCACTACACAGTGACTCCGAGGCCAGGCTAAGCCACATGAGAACCTCTTGTCACATCCTGCACAGCTCAGTCCTGGAAACCAAGGTCTGGTGAGGTGAGGGAATGAAGAAAAGACAGACACGCGAACAGAAAAGCTGGGATTGGGTGGGCTGTGTTTGCATGGAGAGAGCACAGCAGTTACTCAATCAGGGATGACCTTCCTGTATTATACACAGCTGGAGAAAGGGACAGTTCAGCTCAGTAGGGGGTCTCAGTGGGGTCTCAGTAGGGGTTTCAGTGGAGGTTTTCAGTGGGGGGTCTCAGTGGGAGTCTCTGTAGGGGGTCTCTGCAGAGGGACAGTCAGGTTGCAGCTATCAGGAAAGAGAAAGGCGGGACCTTGTTTGGCACATACCACCACCACCTGCACTTGAACCAGAGGAAGGCTCTGTCTTCCAGTTCCCATGAGTCTGAGGCATATGTGTCTGTGTCAATGACACCCCTCAATAACGCACCCAACAACAACATGTCAAGTCTGTCAGACCACACGGTTTGCTGCCAGGAGCAGAAGGGAGAGTGGCTGAGTCAGGTAGGCAGGTAACGGCTGCACCCAATAGATACCCCATCCAGCAGATGGTCTAACCCACCTCCAACCCCGCTGTGTGATTTTTGGCAAAGGTGCTTTTTGTCTCCGGAATGTTTGAGGGCTCAGAAGCAAGACACTAAACTGGGACCAAACATGGTTTCCACCTTCCCAGCAGAGAAACTCATTCCTCATTTCAGAGACATTTTATAAGTGTGCAGAGGACCCGACAGCCTTCCTTTGGCCTTAAACTGTAAGACTCTGAGACTTCTCAGAGTTGCTATCAGAAACTATCTGCTTTTCAGCCAAAAACATCCATCTTGGGCTGGGACTGTAGTTCAGTGGTAGAGTGTTAGCCGAACAGGTCCGACTACTGAGAGGCACTGGGTTCAAATCCTACCATCATAAGAAAATCAATAATTCTATTTTCACGGACAAATCATTTCTGAGTAGATAATCAATTTTGAATCCAAATTGGATGTTCTTGTGGCAATCAAATACACTGACCAGGAAAGACCCAGAGAGGGTTGAAAGGACCTCCAAGATTAATGCAAATGGACTCAGGTTTTAAAATGTCTCGGCTAGGCATGGTCTCTCTCTCTCTCACACACACACACACACACACACACACACACACACACACACACCTTTAACCCCAGCACTCGGCAGGAGGATTTCTTTGTTCAAGGCCATCCTGGTCTACAAAGAAAGTTCTGGGACAGCCAGAGCTACATAGTAAGACCCTGTCTGGAAAAAATCACATTACATTTCTTTTTGGGGGGGAGGGGTGATGTCTCTGCTTGGCTGGAGAGATGGCTTAGCCATCTTGGTTCAATCCTGAGAACTCATTTAAAAACATCAGGTATTGATCTATGAACCTGTAATCCCAGTGCTAAGCAGACACAGACTCCCCCGGGAGAACCTAACCTACTTGGCCAGTGAGAGGCCCCATCTCACAGAAAAGGCAGGGACATGGGGAGGAGGCTGGAGAGATGGCTCAGTGGTTAAGAGCACGGGCTGCTCTTCCAGAGGTCCCTGATTCAGTTCCCAGAACCCACATGGTGGCTCACAACCATCTGTGACTCCAGTTCCTAGGGATAGGATGCCCTCTTCTGGTCTCCTTGGGTACTGCACACACTTGGTGCACAGACATACTTACAGGCAAAACACACCTAACAGATAAAATAAATCCAAAGAAGAAAGGAAGGAAGGAAGGGAGGGAGGGGAAGGAAAAAGAAGGGAAGGAAGGGGGCGGGAGAGATGGCTCAGTGGTTAAGAGCACCAACTGCAGAGGTCCTGAGTTCAATTCCCAGCAACCACATGGTGACTCACAACCATCTGTAATGGGGTCTGGTGCCCTCTTCTGGTGTGTCTGAAGAGAGCAATTGTGGTGTACTCATATGCATAAAATAAATAAATATATCTTAAAAAGAAGGAAAGAAAAAAGAGAAAAAGAGAGAAGGGGGAGGAGAGGAAGAAGAGAAAGAGAGAGGGAGGGATCTACGGTGCCTAAGAAATGACATTTAAAGTTGACCTCTGGCCTCTACATGCACTCACATACACTTGTACATACTCCCACATATATGAGTATGCACACATGAACACGCGCACACACACACACACACACACACACACACACACAAATAAAAGAAAAGAAAACTAAGATGTTCTGCTCAGCCTGCCCCAATGTCTTACTGGAAACTTCATCACAGACACACTGGCCAGTGCTCAAAGAAGCAATCTCTCTGGAGTCAAGTCGCTCAGATTCAAATCTGACTGCCTCTGATAAGCTGTGTGACTTCGGGCGAGCTCCCTAACCACTCTGAGCCCCTAAGAGACAAGACAATTGTTTCACCAGGTTGGGAGGACACAGGAAGCCAATTCTCAGTTCACAGAGCCAAGTTCAGAGCCTGGAACACGGCAAACCTTTGGCAATCAGAGACACACTGATTCAGGTGAGCGTGCGGACTCCGTGTTTAACACGGACCAACCAAGATAATTTACTTTGGCCCAAGAAACCTGAAGCGTCTCCAGTGCCAGTGGGGATGTAAATCAGTGCAGCCATTGTGAGTGTAGAGGAGCCTTAAGAAATTAAAACCAGAGCCGTCTCACAATCCAGCCCCACCAGCCGTGGGTACACACACAAAGGAGTCCATGCACACCTCTGATGCCTGATTACCCATGTCTGCCGCAGAGTTGCTCACAGAAGGCGGGGTGCAGAAGGAACCAGGCCAGTGCCCATCAGAAGGCGAGTCAGTGAGAAAACGTGGTATGCCTACACACTGGAGTACTATTCAGCCATGAAGAGGAACAGAATCGTGGCATTTGCAGAGCAATAGACAGAATCAGGGAGGGGGTTACAGCATTAAGTGAAATAAGCCAAACTCAGGATGATCAATATGCTGTTTTATCTCATGTGTGGAATCTGCAGGGAGTGGAGAGACGGACGTGAAAGAAAAAGGGATCAATTAGGGATGTGGGTGGGGAAAGGAGTCATGGGAGGATGTCCATGCAATAGAGCACCTTACTTTCCACAATTTTTTTAAATCAAAATAAATTCGAGAAAAACCCAAACCTCATGTTTAAACCTAGCACCCAGCCTATTGAACTATTGATTTTAAATGGCAGGCATGAAAAACACTGCCCTTAGCCCTCCGTCCTGAGTTCTTGTCAGCTTCGATACAACAACAGTAAGTCTCCCTCACACTCTGTGGCCATGTGCGGGTCACGCAGCAAGGAGATGGGCAGTGAGCTCCAACAGCTAAAGAATTCGTGTATAAGCTGGGCAGTGGTGGCGCATGCCTTTAATCCCAGCACTTGGGAGGCAGAGGCAGGTGGATTTCTGAGTTCAAGGCTAGCCTGGTCTACAGAGTGAGTTCCAGGACAGCTAGGGCTATACAGAGAAATCCTGTCTTGAAAAACCAAAAATAGAAGAAAAAAAAGAATTCATGTGTCATGTGTAAACTACAGAAGTGAGAGGGGGTGGGGAGGATCAGAAAGTCAAAGCTAGAGCAGTCCCAGTCACCTAAGGCCTGAGTGTTCACACAAAGGAATCCATATGTGACTTGTGTCTTAACAGCTTGGTGACAATCAGTGCTGGGTCCCAGAGTGGCCACAGTTAGCAAGTACAAGCAGGGACATGTCCAGGTGGATGTGACTCTTAGCAGGGCAATGAGTGTGAATTCAGTGTTGTGGCCTGTGGATTGTGCCACAAAGGTACTGTCTCAGTTAGGGTTTCACTGCTGTGAACAGACACCATGACCAAGGCAACTCTTATAAGGACAACATTCAATTGGGGATGGTTTACAGGTTCAGAGGCTCAGTCCATTATCATCAAGGCAGGAACATGGCAGCGACCAGGCAGGCATGATGCAGGAGGAGCTGAGAATTCTACATCTTCATCTGAAGGGTGTTAGGAGAAGACTGACTTCCAGGCAGCTAGGATGAGGGTCTTAAGACCACACCCACAGTGACACACCTACTCCAACAAGGCCACACCTACTCCAACAAGGCCACACCTACTCCAACATGGCCACACCTACTCCAACAAGGCCACACCTACTCCAACAAGGCCACACCTACCCCAACATGGCCACACCTACTCCAACAAGGCCACGCCCTCTAATAGTGCCACTCCCTGGGCCAAGCTTACACAAAGTATCACAGGTACACATAAACAAAAAGGTACACATAAATAAGGAGATAATAAATGTGATTTTTTTTTGTAAACAGCTGGGGAGACAGCTCAGTAGGTGAGGGGAATCATCACATAAGCCCGGTAACTTGAGCTTGACTCTCAGAACTCTTGAAAAGGCGGAAGGTGAAAACTGACCCTGTGAAGCTGCCCTCTGGCCTCCACATGTGCCATACCACATGCGTGCCCACGTCTCTCACATGTACACGCACCCAGACCTATAACATGCATATACACACATGTCATTGCAATAATACATAAAATTCTAAAGAGAACGATGTTCGTGAGGACTGGAGAGACGGCCCAGTAGGCTGAGTGCTTCCTGTGCAAGCATGAGATCCTGAGTCTGCATCTCTGGCACTGAGGCACGGTGGTGCGCCCATTTCTGGGGGTGGAAAGACAGGAAGATCCCAGGAGCTCACTAGTCAGAGCTCTGGTTCAAAGAGAGCCTCTATCACCCACTCCCCACAAAAAATAAAGTGGAAAATGATGGAAAAGAACACCGGAAGTCAACATCTAGCCTCTAAGCATGAACACACAGAAGAGAATGCATACACACACTGTACTGGCTGCTACTGACTTCCTTTGGTGATGAACAGCAGTGTGGAAGTGTAAGCTGAATAAACCCTTTCCTCCCCAACTTGCTTCTTGGTCATGATGTTTGTGCAGGAATAGAAACCCTGACTAAAACAAATTGGTACCAGCGTAGTGGGGTATTCCTGTGACAACCTGACCATATTTTATGGAGGACTGTGGAAGGACTTTGGAACTTTGAGCTAGAAGAGCCATGAGGATGTTAAGAGCTCTCTGGAAAGTTCTGTAGGAGCTTGGAAGATAATGTTAAGAACAGTGCAGAAGATGGAGGCCTGGGTTGTGGAATTTTCGAGGGAAGATTAAAGACGCTTATCAGGGCCATGTTTTGATTGTGAAAATTCTGTGGTTTGGGTTAGCTGGGGCTGAACAATCAGCTGTGATTAACAAGATACCAGAACCACTAAAGCAAACCTTTGTGTTACTGGGACTATTGATGCTGGTTAGCTGGAGCTAAGAAATTAGTGGTGATTAAGAAGAGACCAGCATCACTGAGGTGAAATCTTCTGGGAAGTGTTTTCTGAGAGCACAGAGGCTGTGTTCCAGAGATAGCTACAGTTGTACTTTGTGATATGACTGGACTTGGTAATATGTAAGAGTCACCAGGTGGTACTGGTTTTGAAGGTATGAAGGGGCCATGAAGAGCAGCTGAGGCTCGGCCCTGTAAGAGGTCATGGAGGGCCATTGGTGAAGGTGCAGCCTCAGTTGCAATTGATGGCCCAGGACTGAAGGGGTCATGCAGTGTTTTGGAGTTGCCAGTGCCATGAGATGGCCACCAAGAACAGCAGCAGCAGTGGAGTACAGGCAGCTGGAGCCTAGAAGACAAGCTGTGTGCTACAAAGGGCAGAGCTGGAGAAGAGACCCAAGCCCTTGGAGGAGCCCGGAAGATCATGAGTTGGATCCCAGACATTGAACCATTGGAGTTTGAGTTTTGCTTTTGATTGTGACTGTGTCCTGATATTCTTCCCTCTTGAAGGAAGAAAGTATTTTAGTGGAGCCCAGTTAAGAGACTTTGAACTTTTAAAAGACTTTGAATTTTAAAAGATATTGGACCTTTTAAAGGGATTGAATTTTTTAAAAGATTTATTTATTTTTTTATTATATGTAAGTACACTGTAGCTGTGGGATTTGAACTCATGACCTTCAGAAGAGCAGTAGGTGCTCTTACCTGCTGAGCCATCTCTCCAGCCCTGAATTTTTAATATGTAAAGACTGTGAGACTTTTAAAGTTATTTAGATCTTGGGGATGAATAAGAAAGTAAGGGTTGAGGCTTAATAGTGATGTGTTTGTGTGTCAAGTTGACAGGGGGTCAATTGTACTGGCTGGTTTTGTGTGTCAACTTGACACAGGCTAGAATTATCACAGAGAAAGGAGCTTCAGATGGGGAAGTGCCTCCATGAGATCCAGCTGTGGGACATTTTCTCAATTAGTGATCAAGGGGGAGAGGGCCCATTGTGGGTGGTACCATCCCTGGGCTTGTGGTCCTGGGTTCTATAAGAGAGCAGGCTGAGCAAGCCAGGGGAAGCAAACCAGGGGAAGCAAGCCAGTAAGAAACATCCTTCCATGGCCTCTATATCAGCTCCTGCTTCCTGACCTGCTCGAGTTCCAGTCCTGACTTCCTTTGGTGGTGAACAGCAGTGTGGAAGTGTAAGCTGAATAAACCCTTTCCTCCACAACTTGCTTCTTGGTTATGATGTTTGTACAGGAATAGAAACCCTGACTAAGACACACACACACACACACACACACACACGCACACATGCATGCACACACACACTCACACACACATGCACTTATATACATTCACATACACGCACACATGCATGCACACACACACTCACACACACATGCACTTATATACATTCACATACACGCACTCACACACACACACTCACATACACACTCACACACACGCATATACACACTCATACACGCACTCACACACACTCACACACACATGCACACACACAAACACGCACTCATACACACTCACAAGCACACAGGTATGTGTGTGCACACACATACACACACACAGTGCTCATTGCTAAGGTTGGTCACAAGGTATCAACTGACAGTGAAGGACAAAAGTGACACTCTGGTGTGCAATTGCACGGAACTGTGACTCCCCACACTAACTCTGACCACATACATCCCAAACAGGCAAGAAGGCACGATCCTGAATGAGTCTGCTGTAGAGAAATGTGCACTGCAGCATGAGATGGAATTCTTCCCTGATCCGAACATCAGAACAGGCATGGATACTTCACTGTCATGCTATGGGAGTCATTTCTACACATCAGTAAAAATACACAATCAAATGCATGCGACTTCACGTGTCAATAAAAAAGGTAATGATAGATAGACATATCTGGATTTTAGATAGTCGCTATACATATCCAAAATTTGAATTTTGTATTTTATCCTGCAACTCTACCCAGAAATAGACAACTCAAGCTCCGCAATATGACCAACATTGCACCCTTGCCCCCTACCCCACCCTCTGATCCCTGACCCTTTATCCCCAACCTTGACCCCTGACCCCCACCCTCTGACCCTTGACCACCAACCTTGACCCCTGAGCCCCAGCCCCTGACCCCTAACCCCTGACCCCCACCCGGTGCCCAGAGTGCTGTAGTCCCTGTGCTAACAATGCTGAGGCTAACAGTGGGCAGGGAGGAAGAGTCAGTCAGTAAAATTCCTGATGCACAAGCATGAGGCCCCAAGTTCAGATGCTCTGCCCCCCCATAAAAAGCCAGGTACCGCAGCCCACACCGGTAAGGGCAGAAACAGGAGGATTTCAGGAGCCTACTGGCCACCCTAGCCAATTGATAAGCTTGAGAGACCCTGCCTCAAAGTGATAGAAGCCACCACCAGAAGTCAGCCTCTTGCCTCCAGACACAGAATTCGAGGCCAGGGTGGTCATCACACACTGTGACTGCAGAATTGAGGAGGCCGAGGCAGGCGGTTCCCAAGCTCAAGATGAGCCTCAGTGCCCATAGTGAGACCTCGACTCTAATTTTTTTAAAGGAACTTTTGAAAGTTTCTTTTCTCCCTGTGGTGATCACGGAAGGAACGCAACTCCCACGTCAAGGGTGACCGCTCACAAGGAGCATGACTGTGGCCCTGACACCACCCAAAGCTGCGATCCCCAAGCCTCGCCACCCCAACCCCCTCTACCCCCTTCCATCCTCACCCCACAGAACCCAGCGATGCTTCTAGCACGTCTGGCATCCGACCGAGGTGGAAACAGTTTGGGATGTTTGACCACAGTTCCCTCTGCCCTCAGCCACACAGGGGCTGACAGGGCTTCCCGTCTGTGTGACTCGGAGTCCTGACTTCCACATGAGCTCTGCTTGCAAGCAGCCTGTCTTTAGGATGTGAGGAAACAGGTTCCAGGAGGTGGAAGGTGGGGTTTGGTGGGAGGTGGGGGTAGGGGGTGGGGAATGGGGGGAGGTGATGACTCAGCCAGTCAGGGTGTTTGCCACCAAGCCTGAGAAACTGACTTCAATCCTTGGGACCCACATGGTAGAAGAGTTTTTCCACAGGTTGTCTCTGACCTCCACATGCATAACATGAAGTACACATACACGCACACATGCACACATTCACACACATGCGCATACACATACACATTCACATGCACACACACACTCATGCACACACACATGCACACACACACACTCATGCACATACACATGCACACACATACATACACACACATACAGGCACATACACATTCACACGCATGCATGCACACACATACACACACACTCACACACATGCACACACACATGCATACACCTATATACACACATGCGCACACACCTACCCCGCCCTAAGAAATAAATATCCTAGCTAGGCATAATAGTGCATACCTGTAGTTCCAACTACATAGGAGGTAAGGCAGGAGGATTGCTTGAGCCCAGGAGTATGGGAGGAACCTATAGCCAAGGTAGCAGTGCCATTTCATTAAAAGAAAGTTCCCAATAGCATACATTAGACTTTCTACCATGTGCCTGCTGGCTTCACCTAAGCATTCTGCATGTTTATCTTCTCTGCACCTACCCAAGGTTCTGTGAGGGAGGAGATATGACCCATCCCATCTAAAGGATGAGGCCCCAGAGTCTTAAGGATGCCCCTTTAAGTATCAGATGTCAGGCTCAAATCCTGCTGGATTTAACTCCTAATATAATACTCTCACTGTTTCCCAACCCTGTCACCTGCCTACCTTCTCTGTGGCCTCTGCCACCACCACCACTGTGTGTTTGAAAGCAGCAATTGCTATTGATTGTGAAAACACATGTTCAGCCAGGCAGTGGTGACTCATGCCTTTAATCCCAGCACTTGGGAGTCAGAGGCAGGCAGATTTCTGAGTTCGAGGCCAGCCTGGTCTACAGAGTGAGTTCCTGGACAGCCAGGGCTATACTGAGAAACCCTGTCTCAAAAATCCAAAAAGAAAAAAGAAAACACATGTTCAGTGGATGGAGAGATAAAGCAACAACTTCCAACCACCAACATCAAAAAGCTCACAGCCACCAGGAAGTCTAGCTTTATGGGACTCTGTTGCCCTCTTCTGGCCTCCACAGGCAAGTGCACTCATGTGCGCATCTACATAGACATAGACATACACACACACACACACACACACACAATTTAAAGATAATTAAAATGAGTCTTTTTAAAGATAAAACCATGTGTTCAGGTTAATGTAACTGGTACATTCTCCTCCTGATATCCTCTCTCTCATTCTGGGAGGGCACGAAGGCAAGAACCTAGTTGGCGGGTTTCCTAATGCAAGGCAAAAACATTGCAGGACCATGACTTAAAATGCAAACATTGGGCTGGGGAGATGAGCTGGCTGCTGAGTAAGGCACTTGATGAATAAACATGAGGAGCAGGTTTGAAACCCTGAGAGCACCTACTGAGGGAGGAAAGGCAGGGCAGTTAAGCTCATGGGGCAGCTAACTGGGCCTGCACAGCAGTGAACAAGAGACCCTGCCTCAAACGGGGTAGAAGGCAAGGACTGACATTTGATTTTGTCCTTTGACCTCTACATGCATGCATCATGAGCACGCCCTCCCTTGTACAGACAGGCACACACACACATACACACACACACACACACATACACATTACACACACACACATCACACACATACACATTACACACACACACATTATGCACACACACACACACACACACAATACACACACACACCACAGACTTTTTTTTTAAATGTTTTGCCTACATGCCACCCCTGCTAAGGAAAAGTTTGTCTGGAGTAGAGGAGGTGTTGGGGGTTTCTGTCGGTGCCACCAGGTCCTATGATTAAGGTTAGCGTCAAACGTCAACAACCTGATCCAGGCTCGGAGTACGATTCGCTTGTCCAGGAAAAGATGCAAGACCTGAGAGGCACTTGCCAAGGGTGGAGGAAATACAGAAAGGCAACCGAGAAAGCTGGTTCTAAATAGCAACCAACGCCATGCGACCTGTTGCAGAAGTGAAGATTGTAACAAACATGAGAATGTCTGTTTTGTTAAGAGCGTGTCTGTGGTGACGTGTGCCTTTAGTCCCAGCACTTGGCAGGCAGAGGCAGGCAAATCTTTGGGTTGGAGGCCAGCCTCATCTACAGAGAGAGTTTCAGGACAGCCAGAGCTACAAAAGTAAGACCTTGTCTCAAAGAAAAAGCAAAAAGAGGGACTGGAGAGATGGCTCAGCAGTTAAGAGCACCGACTGCTCTTCCAAAGGTTCTGAGTTCAATTCCCAGCAAACACATGGTGGCTCACAACCATCTGTAATGGGATCTGATGCCCTCTTCTGGTGTGTCTGAAGACAGCTACCGTGTACTCATATAAGTAAAATAAATAAATCTTTTTAAAAAAAGAAAAAACATTAAATCACTTATATACACATATTAAGCAGATATTTGTGTTTTTTCTCCTCTCTGTACCATGTAATGTAGATCAACGGACATAAATGATTATTATCACATTTAAGTCACATGACACCAATAGGACTAAGTATTTCTCAAGAAACATAGTCAGCTAGTCCAAAATACATGATGCATGTGCAGCTATGTGTGGGATAGATAATCTTATCATGTCAGGTACAATCAGGCCTCTTACCATTTTCATTTGGAAGTTAAGCAAGGAGCTGTGATTTCATGTCAAGATGACAGAGGGTGGACTTGTGGTGGCTAATCTTGGGTGTCAAGTTGACTGCATATGGAATCATCTCAAACCCAAGCACCTGGGCACATCTGTGAGAGACTTTTGTTTGTTTGTTTGTTTGTTTTGTTTTGTTTTTAGTAGAGTTTAAGATCTTGACTCTTACTGTGGTACAAACCCAAAAAACAAGAACAATTTTTGGACATTGGAGTTCATCGTAATAAGGCTATATACTTTAATGTCCCTCACATCCCCAAAGGATTTTACTTCCATAGTGGCTAAGCTAAGAGTTGACAGTTCGGCTGTGCCAAGGAATGAATTGTAGACACAATTATTTAGATACAGATTTCCTCCTATGGTCAAAGCTATTTGACTTGAGTGATTGTCGTTATTCTCAGCCCACAGGGAACAGGTTACATTCATTTAAGAAATGGTGTGTATATTAAGATGGTTTATCCATGAAGTCATTCATCAACTGTTTCAATGAAAAATGGTTCTGCGTGGAGGGTGGCACAGACATTAGGTAAGATTCTGGTTCATTGGCTGTGATGATTTTGAAAAGCATTCATCTCAGAAAAAGAGTAACTTATAAGGTCTTCTTCAAAATTGATACAATAATTATAAATATCAAGTAAAAAGTTCAGTCTGTGAGGGATTTTCTTGATTATATTCTTTGAGGTAGAAAGACCCACCCTAGATCTGGGTCCCACCTTCTGGTGGTGGTAGATCACACCAAAGGACTTTGGCTCTTCGCCTGGTTGCCTTCACTCTTAGTGGCAAGTTCATCTACTCTACTACTGAGGCACTTCTTCACCAGTGCTATAACCCACTTCTTCCAGATTCCACACAGACTGAAGACCAGCAGCCCCAGCAGTCCTCTGGGACTGCGGCAACAGAGGTGTCCAGCCTTGTGGATTGAACAACTACAGGATCCTTGGCCTTCCCATCATGAGACAGCTATTAGTGGACTACTCAGGTCTGCCAGCTATTTTAAGAAATCCCCCTTTAAAAACTCTTATGCATACACACACACACACACACACACCTTAATCCCAAGTCACCTTGAGTATTCCCGTGGTCAAATGTACCACGCACTGGAGTGCTCAGAACTCCAGAACCGACTAGAAGCCATGAAAGGACAGGTGAGTTCCAGGAACAGAAGAGACAAGGGGAGTAAGCCACGTAGATGACCTGGGACACCAATCCCACCAGAACAGAGAGCAGCTGCAGAACTCAGGAGCGCTGTGGTGGCCTCCCTCTGCCTCCTCCCAAGGACACGGCACAGAAGACAAGATCTGGTGATCAGGAGGCAGGTGGCAAGGCCACGAGTCACGGCTTTGTGTGCAGGTTGGATATCAGACAGCAGGCCGTACAGAGAAGAAAACAGCAGATGAAAGAAAACCACAAAATAGGAACTGCATGCTCACGGCTCTCCAGAGAGATCTGGACTGAGTGTGTGTGTGTGTGTGTGTGTGTGTGTGTGTGTGTGTGTGTGTGTGTGTTCTCTCCTCTCTCCTTTTCCCTCTCCCCCTCCCCCACCCCTCCCCTTCTCCTTCCCCTCCCCTGCCTCTCCTCTTTCCCCTTGTTCTTTCCTCCCCCTTCCCTCTCCCCTCCCCCTTCCCCTCCTTCTCCCCCTCCCCCTTTTCTCCCTCTCTTGCTTCCCCTTCCCCTTTCCTCCCCCTCCCCTCCTCCCCCCTGGCCTCCTTCTCTTCCTCCCCTACTCCCCCTCCTCTCCTCCTCCCCCTTCTCTCTCTCTCTCTCTCTCTCTCTCTCTCTCTCTCTCTCTCTCTCTCTCTCACACACACACACACACACACACACATCATAGATTGCTCTTGGAGTCACTACCTACTCAAGGATAACCTTGAACTTCTGATCCTCCTGTTTCCACTTCCGGAGTACTGGGATTGCAGACAGACACACAGCACTACATCCAGTTTGTGCAGTACTGGGACTTGAACCCAGAGCTTTGTGTATGCTAGGTGCGTGCTCTACCCTCTGAGTCATATCCCCAGCTCCCAAGATCTCCTTGTTCTGACCTTTAAAGAGATGAGGAAAAGCTAATCCAGGTGGCACTATCGAAGTTAAGAATGGATCCTGAGTTGGTTGTGACGGTGCACGCCTTTAACCCCAGCACTTGGGGAGCAGAGGTAAACAGATACTGAGTTCAAGGCTATCCTGATCTACAGATGGACTTCCAGGACAGCCAGGGCTACACAGTGAAACTGTCTCAAAAAACATTCATCGTACATACGTACATACATACATACATATATACATACATGCATACATACATAGCCTGGACTGTGTAGCAAGACCCTATATAAAAAGCAAGAGATAATGGGAGGGGGCAAATAGATAAAACCGGTAGCCCTCCCCAATCATCCAGTTTAAGTCATCATTGGGTTTCTACTCTGTGCCAGGTACTGTGCCAGGTTCTAGGAACACACAACTAAAAAGGCGAGGGATGGGGATGTGTTAGTTGATGGGGTGCTTGCTCAGTATGTGTAAACCCTGGGTTCCATGCCAACCTTCTCACAAGCAGGGTATGATGGCGCACACCTGTGGTCCCATCACTCAGGAAGGAGACAGGAGCATCAGAAGTTCAAGGCCATCTTTCGCTCTGCAGCAAACTGGATGTCAGCCTGGGCTACCCAAGAAAACCCTGTGTCACCAAGAGGAAGAAAAGGAGAAGCAGTCATTGGCTCTGGGCTTTTACTCTAGAAAGAGACAGGCCTGGGTTCCACTCCTCACTCTGGAGAGGTGCTTGCATCTAATCCCACCCCAGACGGAGCTTGTGATAGCAGCAGGGAAGGCTGGGCTCTGCCCTCACCTACCTGCTAGCTCTGACATCTGCATTTCTAACGAGGGGGATGTCCAGGTGACGCTGTTGGTGGTGGCTGGAGGTGGCACTTTGAGAACCAACAGCCAAAACAATTCTCTTAGGGAGTATTTAGCAGTTAGGGAAGCAGGCGTTCTTGGGAAACTCTGCACAGTGAGGAGTGACAATCACGCCTGGTTCCCTGTAACTCCAGTGACAACTCTCTGTATCACCAGTCCCGGTGATGAACTGCCTTTGTTCAGGATGAAGCACACACACAGACACACACACACACGCACACACACTTTGCAGACCAGGGTTGGTAAACACACACACACACACACACAAAGAAATAGATCCTCCACCCTGTGACTCAGAGATGCCGGGTCTGGGAGCCCAGGGCAGGTATCTCCGGTGAGATCTGGTCTCCAGGTAAAGGTGGAACAGCTGCACCCCTCTCCTGACACCCCGAGCTAACTAATCTACAGGGCTGGATTGACGTCAGCCCCAGTGGAAACTACTCTCCTGCCCTGACCTGTTTAGAGATTAAGAACACAGACCAGAGGGCACGGGAGAATATCAAAAAGCATGAATGGAAAAATGAGTTCAGAAAGCGGCCACCTGGAAGAGAGCAAAGCTGACTTGGGTGAACCTTACACTGTTCAGTTATGACACACAAACGGAGAGAAATTAACCCGAGAGATTTCCAAAAAATCATCCGGAAAGGTGTCAATTTTTTTTATTTCCTTTGTTATTCCTCTAAAATTAAAAATATATAACTTCAAAATAATGTTCTCATCACTTCTTTAGGGGCTGGCGGATCACTGGAAAGATGTTCAAAACAAGGACATGCTTGACTTGTAGAGAGAAAAGAACTAATTGGAAATGTCTGGTAAAAGCTTGAAGATTCTGGAAGGTTCTGGTCAGGTGAAAGGAAAGAGAAAACTGCAAACCTTTCATTTGTATTTCTCCCCCTCCCCTTAAGACAGAATCTATATATATATACCGGAGGCTGGCATCAGACTCACAGCAACTCCCCTGCCTCAGTCTCCCACATATGGTATGAGCCACCACAGTTGGCTTTCAGTTTGTATTTCAAGTTGAAATTAAAATAATCCGCATATGGAAAGGCAAATCTGAGAACATATTTTAAAGGAGTTTCTCATGCAAACACACAGAGCTGTCTCTAAAGAGACGTCAGGGGGAGAAAAAAAAATAGTTGAAAAACACATCAACCGTGGCTCTGTTTGCTTTTCCCTCGGACTAACTGTTCCCTGGTCTTGGCTTTCTCCTGGATGGCATGTCAGAAGCCCTCAGCAACACTGATGGAGCAGCGTGGCCTCATGAGCCGCACAAGGCTACTCAGACCTGCAAATGTGTCGTTGTGTAGACACCCACCACCGCTTTTAAGGAAATACACCAACACAAAATATTCCCAGGCAATTTGCCTTAGGAACAGAAACGTGGGGCAAAAGCAAAAGCTTTGGCATCTGCCCATCTGCCCTAGAGACTGTCACACTCTACTCATCAGGTAGGTTTTCAGAGCTGCCGTAGAACCACAAAACTCTTCAGTCAGATGCTTTTTTTTCTATTATTACATTTATTCATTAATTTTGGGCTTGGGGATGTCTGTGCGCCACAGTGGGCTTTTCCAGGTCAGAGGAAAATTTGCAGGAATCAGTCCTTGCCTTCTGCCAAGGATCGAACTCAGGTAGTCGGGCTTGTCAGCAAGAAGCTTTACCCACCAAGCCATCTCAGCAGCCCCTGCCAGAGATGTTTCTGTATCAGACACAGGCTGAGGCAAGAGTATCATGAATTCGAAGCCAGTCTGGGATACGGAGTAAGGTCCCATGAATCAATGGACTGTGCTAACACAGAGTATCAAGTCCTATTGCTTCCGCAGATAGAGAAGAGGCACACACATGCCGGGCAGATCACATCTAACCTCCCACAGTGCTCTGTGGGAACCTCTGGACTTCTGAGATCATAAGGCAGTAAGGAACACTATTTCATTTCAGTAGGACCAATAGCAGATAAAGAGCTACATCTCAGAGGGATGACACCCTCCCTACCCAATCATGATTGTAATTCACTACTGGACACTTCTGCTGTCCACCATGTGAGTCCTAGGGACTGAACTCAGGGTCTCAGGTTTGGCCGCAAATACCTTTATCTTCTGAGCCGGTTCACTGGTCCCAAGATACCAAGTACTTCTAAACCTTCGTACATGATAAACTTCTATGTATCCTTCAAAACCCCATCTCAAAGGACCCTTTTCTGCTTAACCTTCATTAGGTGTGATCAGTAACAGCTAAGGTTAGGAAAAAAGCTACCTCACTTTGGGGGAAGGGTTACTTGTAAGTCTTTTTTAAAAAGGTTTATTTATTTATTTATTATTATATGTGAGTACACTGTAACAGATCTTATTACAGATGGTCGTGAGCCACCATGTGGTTGCTGGGGACTTGAACTCAGGACCTTCAGGAGAGCAGTCAGTGCTCTTAACTACTGAGCCATCTCTCCAGTCCAAGTCTGAGCTTTTTTATTGCTATATTCTCACCTCAGGTTTGACAGAGGAAATAAATTCCTATATTCTACGGCACAGGAGGGTGACCACAGATAACATCTCTAAGCAATACCTATGAGGTTAAGCAAGACACAGAACATTCCATTCAGTTGACCACAGTACATAGAGGTAAGGGTGTGCAAGGGGCCTTCGTGGGGGAAAGGCGCTTGCTATCAATCCCCAAGACCACATGATGGAAGGAGAGAAGCGACCCCCACAAACCGTCCTCGGACCGCCACACACATTCCTAACTACACACACACACACATTCACTGACCCACAAAATACATACAATACAAAAAAGGAGTCGGGCAGTGGTAGCACAATCCTTTAATTCCAGCACTGGGGGGTGGAGGCAGAGGCAGACGAATGTCTGAGTTTGAGACCAGCCTGGTCTACAGAGTGAGTTCCAGGACAGCCAGGGCTACACAGAGAAACCCTGTCTCAAAAGAAAAAAAAAGGAAAGGAAAGAAACTGAAAAATATTTCCATAAATGCTCTTGGGTGGTGGGATTATGGGATGCCATTCATGTACTTAACACGTTTACATCTTCTCTCAAATGTTCGACAAGGAGTTAGGCTCAAAAGCAGGAAATAGAGAGGGAACATGCACACTTCACAGAACAGTGAACTGGCCTTGACACGTCAGAGGGAATCATTTTCGGTGACTTCCTTCTTTTAGGGCGATATGAGTGGGGGACCTGTAGCCAGAGGAAGTTTACCTAGTATGTTTGTCTGTCTGTTTACTTTAAGTCCCCTTCAGCTGGCCTCCTCTAGGCAAACGCTGGAGGACAGGGGCCCTACCTGGGCAGGTGGAGACCGGTAGCTATGACATCTGTGTCCCCTCCCCCATTCTACTTGACAATCGGAGTGTGCTCCATCCCTACCCTGGTGGCCCCAGAGCGGCAATGTCTTGGGATTCGCACAGTTCATTTCTGGACCAGGACTCGGGGACCTGGTTTCTTTGAGCTGTTAAGTGGCTCACTCCTGCGTCACTGCAGTAAAGGCAGCTTGGGACAATGTCTGTCCCTGTCCAGGACACAGTGGCCTCCACTAGGTGCATGGAGAAACCATCATACCTCATCTCATCTGTCCCTTGCACACACCGTACCTCTGCCCCTTTAGCTTCTCAACCTGTGCACGTAGTGGGCTGAATAATGCCCTCCCCTCCCCCAAATCCACTCTTGTGTGGAACATAGAAACGTGACTTTATTTAGAAATAGCATCTGTGGTGGATACAATGACGGTAAGAAACAACAGAGATCCCACTATATTAGGCTGGTCCCTAAGCCCAACGAGAGCATCCTTGTAAGACACAGAGATAGGTCACAAGGTAGAGACAGACAGAAGGCCGTGTGAGGACAGTGGGCAGAGATGAGACTTGCTCTGGTTTGAGTCAAGAAACTCTAAGACCACCATATGCTACAAGAGGCAGGAGTCTCCCCTGCTGCTTTTGGAGGGGACATAGTCCTGACTTGTAGACTTCTGGGGAGTTCTGACCTTCCAGAATCAATCTCCGGTACATCAGCCACCCGAGTCATGATGCTCTGATCATGTACAGTACAGTACTGTACGTGTACAGTACTGATGAACTCATCTCCTCCCTTGCAAGTGACGCTACAGTCTGGTTCACTCCCTGCCTGTCTGAAGCCCAGCACCGACCATGCTAACCTCTCCCCAGACTTCCTCTCTGTCCTTCCCGAATTCCGAAGTAGTGGGCTTCATTGTGAGCAGTGGGTTCCAGCACTCCGCCCGCTTGCAGCCTGAGCGGCACGGTACACACTACACCCCGCCTAGCAGACATCTCAAGTGCACGCTGGGACCCCAGTGCCCCCAGAAGGACTGAGAAGGTGACCTCACGCAATTACATATTACAGCATTTGGGAAACCTAGGATTTATCCCTCTCTCAGAATCAGTCCGCAGTCAGCTTCCATGATACCTTCTGTTACTCTTTCCTCCTTGGCTGCTCCATGTAGCCTTGAATAAAGACAGAGCTAAGAGGATTCTGGGATTCCTGGAAGACTCAGGAACTTAGTCACTGCTGAGTAATATGGACAATCCACCTGCCAAGCTGCAATTTGTATGATTCCCGAAACCATTTTCCAAAGAAGTCATTGTCCCAAACGGAAGCCCTGTGAGTTGCATTCAGACCCAGGCAGCATTTGCTGGTATGATCCTTGAGAAGCTTTCTGAGCCCCTTTCTACCCATGTCTGTCTCTTGGGCTGGTAACATATGAGAGTCAGCCACTTATCATTTTTATTTATATTTCTCTCTCTCTCTCTCTCTCTCTCTCTCTCTCTCTCTCTCTCTCTCTGTGTGTGTGTGTGTGTGTGTGTGTGTGTGTGTGTGTGTGTGTGTGTGTGTGTGTGCCCATGAATGCAGGTGCCTTAGAAGCCAGAAGAGGACGTCAGATCTCCTGAAGCTGTAGTTACAGGACTAAGAGAGCCACTTAGCATGGTTGCTGGGAACTGTACTTGGGTTCTCTATGGCAATAAGAACACACTCAGCTACTGAACCATCTCTCCTGTCCCAAGAGCCAATAATCTGAGAAAAGTACAAAGCAATAACATTCTATATGTGTGAGCTGTGGTCATGCGGTGAGAACATCGGGAAGGACATGGGGTCAGGATGGCTATGTCTATAGCCAATAGGGACACATGGAGGAACCCAGGATCTCAGTCATGCAGTGAAAGTCAGCAACACCCAATAGCAGCTAAGGTACAAGTCACTCAAAGTCACTACTGTACCTGTAACATGTACCCACAGTGACTTTTTGCTATGCCAAAAATCAGGATTCAAGATCTAACAGAGAGCCGGGGAGACAGCTCAGTGGTTAAACTATTTGTTCCCCAAGATGCAATCATGGGGACCAGCACTTGGATCCTCAGAGCCCATGTAAATGCCAGATGGTTGGGGTGGCCTCACATAATTCCAGAGATAGGAAACCCCACAGCAAGATGGCGGGTGAGACTAGCCATATTAGCAAGATCCAGGTTCAACTGAGGGACCCAGCCTCAAAGAATAGATGGAGAGCGATCAGGGAAGATTGGACATTAGCCTCTGGCACACGTACACACACACACACATGCATGCACACAGACACAGATGCACACACATATGGACACATGGACACACATGTGCACAGGTGCTCACACACACTCATGCTCACGCACATGCAAGGAACACATGGACACACATGCACACACACACACACACATGGACACACACAAGTGCATACGCCCTGACACACACGCTCACGCTCATGCAATACACACAGGAACACATGGACACATGCTCATGTACACTCGTGCACGCACACAGTTCTAACAAGCCCCACTAAACCTTCTGCTTCCATGCATTGCTAGGAGAAAGCATTATTTACTAGATAGCTTATAAACAACAGAAATAGCGTTCTAATGGTTCTGGAGGAGAAAAATCCAAGATCAGGTCGCTGGTATAGTCAGGTCTGGTGAAGTTTCTCTCAAGGTTACAGACACCCAACTTCCTGCTATACCCACACACACTGGAAAGAAAGTGAGAGAACTCAGCAAGTCTCTGTTGTGAGGCCACTAATCTCATTCACTATGATCTTGAACTTGCTCCTTGAAATGATGTGTGACTAAATTCTATAGAGTTCAGAAAGCAAGGAAACCGTGTTGAGCAACACAGAAGTATCTCTGTCAACAGGCTGGTCACAGATCTAACTCCCAGAAAAATCCCAGGGTCTTTTCCCTCTGTCTTTCCCATGGGTCCTGATGGGTAAATGCTAAAAACAATCTCACTTCTTCCAAGACCTGCTTCTAAGGTCACCTCCTCCCTGACATCTTCCCCCAAGGCTCACAGAAGAATCCAGATGTCTCCCACCGCACACACACACCCAGCATTACCTTCTCTAGCCCTGAGTGGATTTGGAGGAAATGGCCAGCCTCCAGCTCTCTCCCCAAAACACACACACACACACACACACACACACACACACACACACACACACACACAGACAGAGAGAGAGAGAGAGAGAGAGAGAGAGAGAGAGATCTACCTGTTCTTACATGACACCACCACATCCAGAAATCAGGATATGTGGAAGCTCACGGGCCCTCAGGTGAGTTTCCAGGGGTCCCCTCTAACTCCATAAAGGAATGTTACATTTCTGTATAACAGTCGTATGATGCAGCTATTCAACTCGAGCACTCATATGAAGGAACCACAGAGACATCTGCCCATCCGTGTGTGTTCCTGCTGCCCTGATCAGGGTAGCCAAGTTATGGACTCAGCCTTGATCCCCATCAGCAGATAGATGGATGCATAAAAGGAAAAATACTGTGGCGTGGGGCTGCAAAGATGGCCTAGGAATTAAGAACACTCGCTGCTCTTGCAGAGGACTCACGTTTAGTTCCCAGCACCCACACCATGATTCACAAGCACCTGTAACTTCAGTTCCAGGGGATCTGGCGCCCTCTTCTGGCCTCCATGGGCAGTGAACATGCACACAGCGCACATGTAAATAGTCAGACTCTCAAAGACTTAAAATAAACATAATAAACCTTTAAAAAGAGAAAACGTGATGTGTAGATGGAGTTTTATTCTGCCATAAAGAAGAAAATTTTGAGCTGGAGAGATGGCTCAGTGGTTAAGAGCACTGGCTGTTCTTACAAAGGACCAGGGTTCAATTCCCAGCACCCACGTGGCCGCTCATGACTGTCTGTGATTCGAGTTCCATGGGATCTGACACTCTCACACAGGCATACACGAAGGAAGAACACCAATGCACAATCGGTCAATAAATAAATAAAAGGCTTTTTTTTAAAGCACAAAAATTTGTCATTTGCAGGAAAATGGACAGGATTGAAGATCATTATATTAGGTGGAATAGAAAATGGGGTGGGGGGGGGCTTGAGAGATGGCTCAGCGGTTAAGAGCACTGACTGTTCTTCCGAAGGTCCTGAGTTCAAATCCCAGCAACCACATGGTGGTTCACAACCATCTGTAATGAGATCTGATGCCCTCTTCTGGGGTGTCTGAAGACAGCTACAGTGTACTTACTTACATATAATAAATAAATCTTTAAAAAAAAAAAGAAAATGGGGTCGGGGTGGGGGGGGAGACAAATAGTAAAGACAGACATTATGTGACAATAGAAAAGGGCTATTTGGGGGACGAAAGGAAGAGGCAATGTGGGAGGGGGAGGACGAGAGAGAATACAAGGTGATTACAGCGAAAGTACAGCATGTACAACGAACAAAGCATCCTACAAAAATGGGAGTGGTTGATGACGTTGGGGTTACATGCCCATGGAAGAGCATCTACTGCGCGTGCGCTTGCGCATGCTGCAAACATGGGCGTGGCTGATGACGTTAGGGTTGTGCGCCAGTGGAAGAGCATTTATGAAGTACGCCTACGGTCCTAGGCTCTGCCATAGCCTGTCCCCAACCCCAAAAATGCACTGCTGAGTGAAGGCCACCCCGTAATCCTAGCATGGGAAGCTGAGGCAGCAGGACTGCTGCGTGTTCAAGCCCAACCTGAGCTACACAGTGAGACTTTGTCTCAAAATAAGTTTTTCTTCAGCTTTTGAGATACAGTATCACTCTGTGACCTTGGCAAGCATGGAACTCACAGAGATCTTCCTGCCTCCGATTCCTGAGTGCTGGGACTAAAGGTGTGTGCACCAGCATGCCTGACTGGAGAATCTTTTTGTTTAATTTGTTTTTCGATTTTTTTTTGTAGATTTTGTTTATTTTTATTTTATGGGCATAAATGTTTTGCCTGCGTGCATGTCTGCACACCGTGTGCATGCCTGGTGCCTATGGAAGCTCAGATCCTCTGAAACTGATGGTTGTGGGAATTGAACCTGGGTCCTCTGGAAGAACAACCAGTGCTCTTAACCGCTGAGCCATCTCCCCTGTGCCGGAAGTATTTTCAAATAAAATTTTAAGTTTTAATGTAAGTTATTTATGTTATTGTTCCATTGTAAGTTTTCAGAATGGAACCTGGGCCACATACCTGCTAGGTGACCTGGACACCCATGTTAAAAGCCAGTGCTGCCTAGGGCTCTCCGCAGCTCTAAGTTATAATACAATTGGCACCGAGCCACGCCACTTTAATTATCACAAGCTAATGAGAATCGAACTTCAGCAGATTCAAGACACAGGGTCACGCCCAATTCCCTGAGTGAAGACCAAACATAGTCACTCCTGTGGTCCATTACTCCTCACGCCTCAGAAAAAAAAACTAAGCCACCAACTGCACAGGCCTGAGACTCACCAGGGACCGAGTAACCCACACAAGAGCAGCTTGGGCCCATTGAATTTTAATGAACAGTTTATTCTCAGCAAAATAGCTACATCGTGGATGTCAGGCGATGGCATGACCTGGTTTTGCAGAAGCACCTGTATTAGTTTTGGGGCATGCTGGCTGGGCCTTCACTGCTGTTTGGCATATGTGTGACCGTATTAGATGTTATGCCTTGGTGTGGACGTTAGAATCTTAACCCAGGCTCTGGGGCTAGGGATAGACTGCCCTTCGTTGTGGTCAAACTACTCTGCTCACCGTAGGGTAAGGATTAGCCAGCCTGTTCCATGCACCAAGTCTGATAACATATCCTCAACTAGGTCATCGTCCCAGAGAATCTCTAGACGTTAATAAACGCCCCAGGCTAAGAACTGA
Organism: Tokudaia tokunoshimensis; assembly: GCA_036184795.1. NCBI lineage: Eukaryota > Metazoa > Chordata > Mammalia > Rodentia > Muridae > Tokudaia > Tokudaia tokunoshimensis. The sequence goes on along the minus strand of BTHU01000006.1, from coordinate 7,560,260 downwards.
TCTTGCAGGCCACCCAAAAGACCCGGTAGATAAAAATGTCTGCTGCCAAGCCTCGGACTCACCAGGTAGGAGGGAACTGTTTCCCTCCCCAGCTGTCCTCTGACCTCCACAGACAGACCGTGTGCACGCACGAACAACTGAACAAATTAATATAATTTAATAAAATTATATTCACTTGTGTCGGTAGCTATTTAAGTAACACAAGAAAAATAATCACATGTAGGAGGTATCTGAGACCTTTTCTTTCCTTTATAATAAAGAAACAAGGCTTGAGATGCCCCACCCGACACAGCGTGTGCACTAGGCTGCAAGATGCTAAAGATGCTACCCGGGAGCCCAGACTCTGAAGCCACACCATGTGGCCTCTCTGAGCTCTTCCTCACCTCAGCAGCGAATGACCAACACAAACAGCTCCCACAACCACCCCCTCCCCCCCAGACAGGTTTCTCCGTGTAGCCCTGGCTGTCCTGGAACTCACTCTGTAGACTAGGCTGACCTCGAACTCAGAAATCCACCTGCCTCTGCTTCCCAAGCACTAGGATTAAAGGCGTGCGCCACCACTGCCCGGCCAACCCCCTTTTCAAGTCACCTTTGTCGTTTGACTTTGAAAATAAGGAGAAATTGTGTAAAACCTGAAGCCCTGGCCGGACCAAACTCAGGAGCATCTACTTTCGGTTTCAGTCCTTGCACGATGACACCCACCCACCCCCGCCCCCACAGACCTTGATCCTTACTCTCTTGTCCCAGTAGAACCAACTCCACTGTGGATGGCTTTCTGAAGAGAAGAGGAAGCCAAGGGCCCACACGGGCTTTCCCAGCTATGGAGGCAAGGCCTGCAAGAGAGCTGCAGTTACCACACAGCATTTATTTAGGGGGCGTGGCTGAGCTCCTTCCCTGGGGAGATGTAAACAAAGGTGGCTCCCTCCTAACAGAACCAGATGACAAACCGAAGTAAGATTCCATGAAAGTGGAACTTGAGCAACTAATGAGTTTACTGGGTTCCCTTACAAGGGACCCCAAAGCAGCCACACCCTGAAAGCTTCACCCAGTATGGAACAGCGAATCCCAGCTGCATAGATGGAGTGAGTCCCCACTTCAATTAGTCACCCACAGTTAACACTCCAGCTCCCTGGAGACTCACCATTTGGGCAGAATTATATACTCAGGGCTGGGAGGTGCAAGGAGAGCTGGAGTCTCCATTGAGGGTCCAGTGACCGTCTCCACCCCACTGTCTCTGAGGGAGGTCAGTGGGTCGGAATCAGGCTCCTGCCAGTGGTCGCAGCTGCCCTGATGGTATTGACAGCTGCAGTGGACAGAGACCAGTCACTGCCTTATCCTTACGGTGAATGCCTGGAGCCCTTTTGCTTGCTATCCTAAACCCTACACCAAGTCCTAACATCTGCCTCCTCCCTCCGGCTATGTCCTGCTCCTAACCGTGAACTTTCCAGTCTCCCACGGTTCTCCAAAGCTTGTAGCAGGCTTGACAATAAGCTCTAGTTAGACTCCAGCCACGGACCCTGCCCGCCCCTGCCCCCGCTCGCCCCCACCGGCACCCTCTGACCCTGTCCTGTTGTCCTCTATCTTTTGTCCTGCTAAGCTCTCAATTTTTCCTGTGTGTTTTTTTTTTAAACCAGACCTGATGCTGACCCTGTGTTCACTGCTGAAGACCCAGAGTCCCACGGCTGCCCAGATCCACAACAAGAAAGAAATGGTCCATATTTCCCATGAGGCCCAAAGTACAAGATTATTCATCGAAATTTCTGCATCTTCTCTAGCTCTTAGCTACCTTGAACAGGGGAGCGGGGAGCAGGGGAGCAGGTCAGGGGGAGCCAAGCGTAGAGCATCAAGGGCTCTGAACATAAGAGGCCAGGTTATAAATCACCGATGGCCCCTGCCCAGCACAGCTTGTGATAACACACGGGTAGACAGAGCCTGGGCGGTCTGTGGCGGGAAAGTGACTACAGGGACTGAGACTGTGGAAGTCTCTCACGTCACTCACTCACCCACAGTTCAGTGACTTCATCAGAGACCCACACTTCTGAGCCGGGGAGGCGGCCTTGCAAGGGTCAGGACCAGAGGTCAGAGCCCTGGCACCATGGGAAAGCCGGTGGGTGAGGTAGAAATAAGAACCAGGTGGACAGCTGGGCTGGTGAGCTCCGGGTTCAGAGAGAGAGAGAGAGAGACAGAGAGAGACAGAGAGACAGAGACAGAGACAGAGACACACACACAGAGAGAGATAGAGAGAGAGACAGAGACAGAGAGGGACAGAGAGACAGAGACAAAGAGATAGAGACAGACAGAGAGAGAGGAGAGTGAGAGAGAGAGACAGAGAGACAGAGACAGAGAGACAGAGACAGAGACACACACACACAGAGAGAGATAGAGAGAGAGAGAGACAGAGACAGAGACGGACAGAGAGGGACAGAGAGACAGAGACAAAGAGATAGAGACAGACAGAGAGAGAGAATGAGAGAGAGAGAGAGAGAGAGAGAGACAGAGACAGAGAGACAGAGAGACAGAGATGAAGAGACAGAGACAGAGAGGGACAGAGAGACAGAGACAAAGAGATAGAGACACAGAGATAGAGGGAGAGGAGAGATTGAGAAAGATATCCTACATCAACCTATCAACCTTGGGTCTCAATTCTCTCTCTCCCTCTGTCCTTCCCTCATTTCTCTCTCTCTCTTCACTCTCTTCTCTCTCTTTTCTCTCTTCTCTCTCCCTCCCCCATCTCTCTCTCACACACACAAACCTACACACATACAAACACGGATCACATACATATATGCACACACAGGTACATATGTAACAGAGAGAAAGAAAAAGAGGGAGATAAACAGAGAGAGAGAGACAGACAGAGAGACAGACAGAGAGAGAGAGACACAGAGAGACAGAGACAGAGGGGGGGAGACAGAGACAGAGAGAGACAGAGACAGAGAGAGACAGAAACAGAGAGAGACAGAAACAGAGAGAAGAGAACTCAGGGCAATGTCGGTCCCGATCAATACTGTGCAAACATGGGCTGCCGTTTGCTGATATCTCTACCCCCACAGATGCCAACTCTACAGTGTCTGTATTCATACAATAAATGCCTAGGAAATGATATGCAAATTCAAAAAAAAAAAAAACACCTTCAAGGTCACAGAGCGAGGCCACATTTTAAAGAGAATTCCCAGGCACTGGCCAGAAAGATAGTTAGGGCACAGGCTTTGAAGTCCTGCAGATCCAGACTCTTGTCATTTGCAGACTGTGTGGCCCTAGGATGCGGACCTACCCTTTCTGAGCCTCAGCTTCCCCATCCAGGGAAGGGGGATATTGACACTTCTGCCCAAGCAATCGAAATAAAGCTCTCAGCGATGCGATCAGACGATGCGTGCCCTCGCTTCAGGCTCACCTAGTGGAGGGGACCCTTTCCAGGAAGATGAAGTTCTCACGGGCCCACCTTATGCAGAACTAGTAAACTGATAAAGCAATTTGGATCTTCCAAAATGAAATCATAGGCCAAAAGGAGACCCCTCCCCCCACCCCCATCTTTCATAAACACAATTCCTGGGGGGTAGGGGGATGGGTAGCAAACGTGTTTGTGTGTCAGCTATTTACAGAAGCTGTAGAGTTTTATTTCCCTGAATCTGGAGACGCTAATGGACTGAGTGCTCCAGACGGAGCCAGGGCGCCTTCCCAAGTTTGGCTCTCTGCAGGCGTGTTGACGGTGGTATATTTAGGCTGTTAATCACACCAGAAAGAGTCCCACCTATCTCAAGACAGGGTAAACCCAGTGCTAGGCTCAAATTAGCAGCTAGCTCCCGAGAACCCTTCCCCCACCCCTCGAACGACTCAGGGGAGTTTGCTGGGAAATTCTCCCCAACCCACTAAAAGTTCAGCCCTCGAGGTCAGCTACGAGGGCAACCTCATAGCCCATGTCCCTGGAGCTGAAAAGCTGTGTGTCAATCACCTGTAGGTATAAGAAAGCACCGTTTATTAATTCCCTAAATTAAATCCAAGGGGAACAGCAATCAGGATTAAAGCATTTGAACAATTTCACCCGCGCTGGGCATCATGGGAGCTACCTCTAGGGACCTGGGATTCAAAGATTTACCTGATCTCCTCATGCCCATACCAGTTCTAAGCTGTACTAACCAGCAACTAATCACATTCAGAACAATAGAAACAGATTTAAAGAAAGCTGCCTTAAATACAAGCATGTAGACCCCTAATGACCCAAAGCTAGTAGTGGTGGTACCCAACTATCATCCCAAGACTTGGGAACCTGAGGCAGGAGGATGATGAGTTCAAAGCCAGCCTGGACCTCATGTAAAACCCATCTCAAACAAACAAGCAAAACCATGAGCTGGGCCTTTAATCCCAGCACTCAGGAGGCAGAAACAGGAGGATGTCTGTGAGCTTGAGGCCAGCCCGGACTACAGAGTGAGTTCTAGACCTGCCAGGACTATGCGGTGAGATAATATTTATTATTTTAAAATAATAATAACAAGAGGTACATACACAGACAGAGCCACACCCCTCCTGGGGCACAGGTCCCAGAGACGACGGGGCATAAAGTGGAAAGAAAAACTCCATTGAGCGTCAGAACTCACGCCTGCTTTGTTTGCAGTCTACACACTGAAGTTCATTCATAACCTCAAAATCAATACGCATGAGATTCCCACCGCCACCTGAGGACACCTGAGCCCGTGATTTGTCCGAAGTCCATGTCCAAAGCCCATGTCACTATCCACGGTCCAGTGAGGCGACTTGTGGCCAGCTCGGACTTGGGCTTTTTATTATAGCTGTTGGGGCTCAGGCAATCCATCCATCTAGAAATGAGCCTGACCTGGACCACAGGAGGCTCTCTGGAAGTTAGAGAAAAGCCAGCATTCCTCAGAGACTTGGGAAACTGGTTCCCATCTGCCAAAAGCAGTCATCACCCTTCTTTGGCAGAACCCCATTCTCCTCTGGCAGAACCCATCATAGCATATGAAAGCCCACGCTGGCCTTCAGGTCCCCCCCCCCATCTCAGTGCCTGTTACACATCCTGAAGTCCAGGCTTAGCTGACAGCCCCACCCTCCCCACAGCTACTCAACCCTCCCCCCCCCCGTCTCTGTCTGTCTCTCTGTGTCTGTCTCTGTCTCTCTGTGTCTCTGTGTCTCTCTGTCTCTCTGTCTCTCTCTCTCTTTCTCTCTCTCCCCCCCCTCCCTCCCTCCACCCCCCCCCCCAGTATGTTTCTCTTGTTCTCTCCTCTGGACTTTCTCAGATGCCTCTGAATGTTTTTTTCTTACAATAAAAACCTTCTCCTAAGAACAGAGTGACCATACCAACAGTTTCTTTCCTGTGCCCTTTACATGCAGCAGTCACTGTTGATTTTAGTGTTTGTTAAAATATATACATATATATATATATGTTTATTTCTTTTTTTGCAGGAGTAGCTTAAGAATCCAAGGTCTGTGGAGAGAGGTCTGAGGACAACCATATGTGTTCTCGTGATGGACTTCATGCCCACAGGCTTGGCAGAAAGTACCTTTCCCTGCTGAGCCATCTCTCTGGCCCCATGGTCTCCGAGCGAAGGCAGAAATACTATCCCATTTGCCTAAGAGTGTCATGTGCTTAATGGAGAAAGCCTATGTACTAGGGCTGTGGTTCCCAACCTTCCTAACGCTGTGATCCTTCATACACTTCCTCAAGTTGTGCTGACCTTCCACCATAAAACTATGTCATTACTATTTTATAACTGTCATTTTGCTACAGTTATGAATTGCAATATAAATATCTGATATGCAGATCTGATATGCAGCCCCCCATGAAAGGGTTGTTCAATCCCCCCAAAGAAGTCGAGCCCCCCAGGTTGAGAATCACTGTGCTGGAGGCACTTCACCTGTGGACAAGTGTCAGGCATGAGTTGGATAGCTCAGTGCTAGTGACTGAATACAATAGAACATAAGAAACACCCAAAGAACACGTGTGTGCACAGAGGGAATGAAAGCCTGTAGGAACGGGTACTGGATCTTTCTTTTTTTGGGGGGGGGGCGGGTTTCAAGACAGGGTTTCTCTGTGTAGCCCTGGCTGTCCTGGAACTCACTCTGTAGACCAGGCTGGCCTCGAACTCAGAAATCCACCTGCCTCTGCCTCCCAAGTGCTGGGATTAAAGGCGTGCGCCACCACTGCTGGGTCTGGATCTTTCGAACATTTTCTCTGATTCGAGAAACTGCATTCAGAGCACTGTGGTACTATAAACTGCTATGAACAAGGAGAAATGACTGTATACAAAAGCTATGGTCTCCTGCTGAGTGTGGTACCACACAAATCCATGGTTTGTCTGTTTGTTTTAAGTTAAGTGTGTAAATTCGGGTTAAAAAAAAAAAGAAAGAAAGAGGAAAGAAGATAAAGAAAAGAACAAGGCCTGGAGTGATGACTCATCAGTTAAGAGCACTGGCTGCTCTTCCAGAGGACCTGGTTCAAATCCCAGGACCCACAGAGTGACTCACAACTATCTATGACTTCTGTTTCAGGGAACCCAGTGCCCTCCTGTGGCCTCCTCGGGGTGCCAGGCACACACATGGCGCACAGACATGCATTTAGGGAAAACATTCATACGCATAAAAATAGCAATTAAAATCTTTAGATTTTAAGTTGGGGTTTACCTTCAGTCCCCTGCTGCCTCCGGAACCTCCCAGAACTAATTGGCTCTGTGCAGCCAGTGAGACAAAAGCTCCCGAGAACCTTAAGCAGAAAAAGCCTCTCTTTCGCAGTGAACCAGAGATGCGACTATGAGACTCATGGCTGCCCAAGATGCTGAGACTAAGTACCGGATGGGAACTCGTCACTTACCAGGTTATTTAATAGAATCCCTCCCTCTGAAGCTCAGGAAATGCTGAAGGGACGGGAAGGATGCAGGAGGAGCCGGAAGGCTGGGAGACGCTGACAAATTCTGTCCTTTAGACAGAGCACAGCCAGTGTAACCCTGAAACTCAAAGCAGCTAAGGTTACAGCAGCCAAGGGTGGGAGAGGGGCTCGTGGGACCTGGACCCTCTCGCACGGCCTACCCAAGAGGCAGGTCCTCGGGGCCCTTCATCCCCTGAGATAGAACATCAACGTCAGAGTTGATCCAAGACACGCACAGCTAATGAGAAAAAAAAAATAAGATCCACACACCTGAGGGGTGTGTGTGTGTGTGTGTGTGTGTGTGTGTGTGTGAGAGAGAGAGAGAGAGAGAGAGAGAGAGAGAATGTGTCTGTTTCTCTGCCTTTGTGTGTATGTGTGTATGTATATATATATATGTGTGTGTCATCAGTCTGTATCTGTGTGCTTATGTGTATGTTTGTATGTCTGTCTATATCTGTGTGTGCACATGAATGTGCTACCCAGGATACCAAGCAGTGGCTTCCTTTGGATTTGGAATCAAACCGTACAGAACAAAGCGAAGGAAGCCCCTGCTCTCCTGGTCTGATCCCCTGCTCCCATCCTAAGCAAAGCCTCACCAGGGCTCACTCTCTCTGCCACACACGCACCAGCACTGGTCACTCGCTGACAGGGAGGGAGCGGAGGGAACCCTGCGGTGATGCTCAAAGCGGGCCCCTGCGGATAACACTCCAAGCTCCTGATAAGCATCTCTCAATTAGGATTCTGCAGGCTACAGCTTTAGAGGCAAATCGCAAATTCGATTTGCATTATGCCCTGAAGCAGATTTGGATAAGACAATGGCTGGTGGCGATAGAGGGAACTCAGCCAGTGACCTCCTCTCTGTGCCTCTCTGCAAGAGCTCTGGGCACCTCAGAAGTTCTTCCGATGACCCATCCTTCTGGTCAAAGATCTGCACTCACACTGGGAGAAGACTCACCCACACTCACCGCAGAACTAGTCACAGATGGTCGCTCTTGGCTGCAACAGACCAGTGACCTTCACCCTCCCATGCCCTCCAAGAAACACCAGGAAAATGTAATGTTGCATGAAGTAGTTCAAGCTTGAGGCCCACCTGGGCGACCTAACAAAACGCTATCTCAGAAAACTCCGATGTTATCTAGGCTAGATCTCCTTGTGCAAGCATCTTGAGAGGTAGAACACGTACCCTGTCTGTCCATGCATCCTGAGGTTCTCCAATCCCGCCTCCGCCATGACTAGCTGTGTGTCATTGTGAGAATTACCAGACCTCTCTGTGGCTCCTCATGTGTTGGAGGTATTTATCTGGTTGCACAGATAGAACTAGCATTGTCAATGGGAAGGGTTTGACCGGCTCACCCGCTCAGTCCAGCACCCAGTAACACTGATCCGGGTGCATAGCGAGTTTAGCATTATTTAAAAGCAACCAGAGAACCACATTGGTTTCCTAGGCACCAACTAAATATCAGAACAAGGCAGCCACCACACACCAGTGTAAAACCAGTGCCCAAGAAGCCTTTCCCCCATCCCTCACTTTTGTTTACTGCAATCAAGTATGTGCACCATAAAGTCCATCCTTGTAAGTACCCAGCTCCGTGCCACTGAGTTCACCGACACTGCTGGGCCATCAGCCCCAGGACCTTTGCACTGCCACACAGCAACATTTGCCCTACTCTGAGAAGCGGACATCCCGCTCTCTCTCCCCGGGATTTTGACACTCTTGGGATGTAAACGGAGTCACAGTGTACCTTTTTACACTTAGCCCAGTATGGTCAAATCTATGTTGTACCATGTGTTCATCATGCATGCACACACGTGTACTACAGCTGCAGTCATGAGCAGTTCATCAGCACTCTCGAGATAAGCAAAAGGTCACGGTGTGTCTGTGCATCGTGGGTCTGATATTGAAATGTCCTCTGAAGGCACATGTGGACCGTGACGTCTGTTAAACACTGTAGCTAGGGGGGGAGGGGGAGGGGGACCGCCATCTCCTACTTGGGGTGGTATCGGCAGACACCTTTAACCCCAGCACTCCAGAAACAGATGCAAGTGAATCTCTGTGGATTCAGGGCCAGCCTGGCCTACAAAGAGAGTTCTGGGACAGCCAGGGCTAAACAGAGAAACCCTGTCTCAGAGAAAAGAAAAGGAAGTGTAGCTTGTCCCTGGTCTCTTCCTGTATATCACATGCTCTGCCTCTCCAGTAGAGTCATGTGACCATGATCCCAAGTCTCTAAAGCTGTAAGTCCAGAATAAATCCCTCCTCTCTAGTCCTTTTACTCTGGTAGTTTCTCTTAGAGACAGAAAATGACAAATATACCACAGGACGGAATAATACACAGCCATGAAAAAGGTATGAAGTATTGATTCATGTTACAACATAAACATACCTAGAAAACATAAGTGCTAGAAAACGGGCTCAAAATAACAAGTATCGTATCAATCTATTTGTATGTGGTTCCCAGAAGAGGAAAATTTCGAAATGCAAAGTAGAATAGCTATGGGGGAGGGGTTTGGACAGGTAGATGGCGCGTTCTTGTTTAGTGGGTATAGTGTTTCTATGGCGGGCGGTGGCGCGGGGGGAGTTTAGGTGATGATGTTATTGCCACAGTAGTTAATGTCATTCAATTGTGCAGTTATAAGTCAGTGAGAATAAAAAGGGAATACGTACATTTCGCCACCGAAAGAAAAAGAGAGAGAGAGAAGAAGAAAAGAAAAGAAAAGGAAAGAAAAGAAAAGAAAAGGAAAGGAAAGGAAAGAAAAGAAAGCCCTATTTAGTCAACCTGACTCTTGTTTCTCAAACTTGACAGATCAAGTGTCCCTGCTTATGGTAAAACCAATCTGTGGAGTGTGGGACTGCAGCTGGTTGTCACTTCAGTCATCCTCTAGATGGCGCTAGTGCTGTCGCCCATGGAGCGACTTTGGAGAGACCCAAACCCAGCTTATTAAGCAACCCCATAGCATAGCTCTTATGTGTGTTGGCAGGGGTGACTGGGGCAATGGCTTAGTGCGTGGAGTGCTCGAGTTCGATACCCAGGACCTATAGAAAAAGCCAGTGATGGAGTTGTAATGCCTGGGTGGAGACAGGAAGATTCCAGGCTCAGTGACCAACCAGTGCAGCCTAAACGATGGGTTCCAGGTTCAATGAGAGACCCTGTCTCAAACATTAAGTTGGAGAGCTATAGACAAAGATACCCATGTCTACCTCTGGCCTCTGTTTATGTACTCACAGATGCACGCACACACACACACACACACACACACACACACACACACACGCATGCACATCGCACGTACGCACAGCAGGCTATATGCTTCCATTTGAAATGACCTGAAGCAAAAAAAAAAAAAAAGCTAGCCGCAGGGGAGTTAGCCCATCCACGGGTGCTCTCTAGCATCCCTGAACACTTCTGGTTGCTGGGAGCTCGATTTATCTCAGCATGGGCTCATGGCTCAGAGGAGGGAAACCAAGGAGAACAGCCAGGGCCAGGATTGTAGAGGCGCTCTGGCCACATGCCCTTGTGCAGGAGGGCGTGTCTTCTAGGACTGAGGCAAAACCCAGCCAAGATAGCCAGGCTCAGGCCCATCTCCCGTGTCACAAGCCTGTCTGCAGCATTCACAACACTTTGTGCTCGGGACCCTGAGGAGCCAGATCCTGAGACGACACCATTTCTATCAGAGAGAGAAAAAGAGAAGAGGGGGGAAGTAGAGGAGGGGAGCAGGAAAGAGGAGAAGAGAGAGGAGGGGAAAGAGGAAGAAAGGGAAGAAGAAGAGGAAGAGGATGTGGAGGAAGAGGAGGAGGAAGAAGAGGAAGAGAATGGGGGAAAAGAGGAGAAAGAGGAGGAGGAATGAGGAAGAGGAGGAGGAAGAAGAGGAGAAAGAGGGTGGGGAGGAAGAAAAGGAGGAAGCGGAGGAGGAAGAAGAGGAAGAGGATGGGGAAAAGAGGAGGAAGAGGAGGAAGACTGAGGAAGAGAAGGAGGGGAGGAGGAGAAAAAGGAGGGAAGGAGGAAGAAGAGGAAGAGGAGAGGAGGAAGAGGAGGGGAAACAGGAGGAGATGAGGAGGACTGGGAGCACTCACCCCCAATCTAAACTGACACTGCCCATGAGTGCTCTGTATGGAGCACTCCTGAGTGTCTCCTAAGCATCTCCTAAGCCCAAGGAACATTGCAGCCAGGAGAGCTCCGAACAGCTCAGAAGATTCTCGGGGAAAGGAAACACCAGGTTTCTCCAGGCAGCTGGATCCAGGGACATGACTCCATCATCATTCAGGGGCTTCCTTGAGTGCTCAGCCCCATCGCTGGCTAGACACAAGGCAGAGCCGGTGGCACGTGTCGTCATGGTTCTCAACCTGTGGGTCTCGATCCCCTCAAGGATTGCACATCAGATGCTTACATTGCGATTCATAACGGTAGCAAGATTACAGTTATGTGGTAGCACCAAAAAAAAATTTCATGGTTGGGGGGCCACCACAACATGAGGAGCTGTATTAAAGGGTCGCAGCGTTAGGAAGGTTGAGAACTAACAGTCAATCTTCCTGACATCCTGAGGAGGAGCACTCTCCTCTTCCTTACTTTGACAGATGGGGAAACAGAGGCACACTGGAGTTTACCCCCAAGGGTTACATGTCACGTCTAGAAGAGGTAACACTGTGATTCAAACCCACATAGCTTTAAATGCTGATTTCAAATGTGGTTTGTGTAGGCTGGAGAGACAGCTCAGCCATTAAGAACCTTGGTCATTCTTACAGAGGATAGGATTGGGTAACCAGCACGCACATCAGACAGCTCGAAACGGCCTCTGCTTCCAGCTCCAGGAGATTAGTGGGTAGCCTCTTCTGTGAGTGTGCACATCAGCCCAGAATCAAATATAAAACGTAACATTCTCGATAATGCTGTTTGCATTCCATGTGGTTGGTGCACACCCCCCCCCCCGGAAACCACAGAGAGGTAAGATTCAGGAATTCAAACTCAGTCCCAGAACCACTATCATGGTGTCTCCCCCAGAGGCCCACAGGCTGAACTGGCTCAGCAGCCTGGAGAGATGTTGGCAGATATCCGGTAGAGCCTTTAGGTGGTGAGGCCTGATGGGAGGAAGTTAGGCCGTTGTGGGCACGCCCTGGTAGGGATCCTGGGACCTACCCCTGCCTGTCTTCCTCTGTCTTTCCACAGACCCAAAAGCAGCAGAGACAAGCTATGGACTGAAACTCTCAAACCTTCCATCCTTATAAGTTGATTTTCCTCGGGTGTTTTGTCACGGCAATGGAAAGATAATTAACATAACAACAGTCCAAAAAAAATCAAACAACAAAACCAGGACAAGGAATACAGCTCACTGGTCAACTCATATCTAACCTAAAAGCACCAACAGCGACCTACAGCTCGGCTCACGGTTCTTTGTCATGCTGCCACAGTTAGTCACAAACAACCAAGGTCAACGCCTTTTCAGAATGGCACTCACTGTTAGAGAGCTATCCCAGCGCATTCCAAGCCCTGCGCTCCATCCAGAGACAGAGATGGAAACTGATGCTGTTGCCCTTGAGTTTCGGATGCACACATTTTGTTTTATTAGTGTTTATTCATTGCACACGATACTGGGCTCGATGTGCTGTCTGTGTGCTTCTGTACAATGTATCCCAAGAATATCACCCAGTGGCATTTTTAGCATACATATATCCGTTTCTATACCTAGTCATGCTTAAGACTATTTGTCCTTTACCTGAAAGTCCAGTTTGGCAGCATTATACCGGCCAGCCCTTGATCAGATGCATCGTGAAGTCCTGGTTAAGTAAATTTGAACCTTTAACTCTCCCAGGATCCTCTAGGTTTCGTAAGATTCTCTGGACCTACCCAAATCACAAAGTGGTTATGTGAGAAGTGGAATAAAGACCTAGGTACTGTGCTCTGGTTTTCTGCATACTTACTGTCTCTAATAAAGAACAGAAGGCCAGATGATGTCAGGCCACACTAGGCTGAAGTGGCCTGGCAGAGGGAGGATTATGGCATAAGCCCACAGACATTGTTACAAACAATAACTTGCGACCTGGATGGCTGGGCGAGACACCTGTAATGTATCCTTTACCCAGTTGCACCAAGATTTACAGCTCAGATCTAGAAGAGGACTAATCCAAACCCACAGGAGCTTTAAATGGTGTTTCAAAATGTAACTTATGGGGGCTGAGAGAAAGCTCAGCCACTAAGAGCATTGACTGTTCTTGCAGAGAGGATCAAGTTGGGCTCCCAGCACCCACGTCAGACTGCTCCAGAATGCCTGGAATTCCAGGCTGTGGTTGTCTGCAATGGCTAGTATCCCAGATTGAGACTCCTAGACACACTTGTTAGAACCCGTTCTCTCATCCAGCCATTCCCACCATAGCCTCTAGGAACAGCAGCCCAGGGGAACTTTGGAAACCATCTCTGGCCCATGGCGCTTGGGAAGGGTTGAGCTCACTCCCTGAACTGACCGATGAAAGCAATGTGTCTTCCTGAAGCTCAGAATAGAGAAATGGTCATGCCTGACAGGTGGGAAGGATGGCCCACACATCTAGGGCAGCCACGTGGAAATAAGTGTGCACTTCCTGTATGGCGCTGAGGGGAGAGGATACAAGTGTGAGGCCCCAAGCAGCCACTCTGACACCACAAAGAGAACCTGCCTGACTGAACACAACTGGAAGGAACTGGAGCTGAGAGCTGGGGGTTACCTCTCAGTAACTGGGTCCCGTTGGAGTTGGTGCTACCCCAAAACCTCTCCAGTTACATCCGTCAAGGAGCAGGGGATTTGAGTCCGTTTCTATTTCTTGCAACCAAAAGAGTTCAGATGATTACAGCCATAAATTTCTATTGGTGTTGTTTTTGTTTTTGTTTTCTATCACCGGACAGGTAAGGTCCAAACCCTGTTTGCAGTAACTGCTAAGTTACTAAATTACTAACCTGCTAAATATAACCAGCATCCAACTGCAATCCACCAACCAGTGTGGGAAGAGTCATCCCCTAACTCATGGCCTCTGATTGCTTTCAGTGTCTGTTCTCAACCCACATGAAGGACACATGAAAACTCCAGGCAGCTTATGTGACTTCTCTGTCCCAAACTCTCCAGTCTGTCTCTCCCTACTTGGTCTTCACAGGATTTTAAAGCCCACGATTTGGCCCCAGTTCATGTCTTGATCTGATTTTGAATGCTCCACCCTGGTCATACACACTTCCCCAGCTGTTCCTGCGAGACCACAGGACCTTTGCACGAGCTGTTGGCTCATTCCAAATTTCTTCTCCGCCCCAAGGGGCACCACAGACGTCCTCTCATTCATTTCTTGGTCTCTTTTCAAATACCACCTCTGCCAGATACAAACCCTAACCATCTCCATGATGTATTACATTTTTAAAGACTTGTTGAATGGGGGAGGGGGGCACTTTATGCACCTGTGGAGGAAGGAAGTCAGAGGGCAGGAATCAATTCTCTCCTACTATCTGGGTCCCAGGATCAAACCCGGGTGGTTAGACTTGGTGCAGGCATCTTTTCCTGCCGAGCCTGCTCTGCAAGCCCCACCTTCTCTCCACATTGGATTTTGAGACAGAGTCTCTCACTGAACTTGCTGGGTGGGTGTGAGTCCGTGTTGCTTCAGCACTGGGAAGACAAGCATTCACCATACCCGGCTTTTCATATTGGAGCTGCGGATTGACGTTGAATGTCAGACTTAACCATAGACTTTTTCACAGAACTGGCCCAGTGGCTCTGTCCTTTCTTTTTAAGCTTTATTTTTTTATATATGTAAGCGTTTTCCCTATGTGTACATCTGTGCACCACATGTGTAAAGTGCCCATAGAATCTAGAAGAGTGAATCAGATGCTCTGAACAAGGGTTACAGACTGTTGCGAGCCAGCACGTAGATGCCGGGAACTCAAGTCGGGTCCTCTGCAAGAACAATGAGGGTCCTTGACCCCTGAGCGATCTCTCCAGTCCTCTTCCTCCCAACCCCCAAGCAGAGTCTCACTGTGTTACCCTAGCTGTCCCAGAACTTGCTATGTAGACCAGGTTGTCCTCAAATCACAGAGATCTTCCTCCCTGTCCCTCTAGAGTAACGGGATTAAGGGCGTGCCAGCCTGCCAGGCAACTCTCTCTGTGTTGATCTCTGGTGGTCTGTCTCCTAGAAAGCTTGCTGGGTGAGCTTTCAGGCTTCTCCCTATTTCCCTCCCAAACCTATTCCTTGGGCTCAAACGCTGTACCTGTATTATAGGTTCTGGACTCTAGAGACCCAGGAGAAAGAAACCAGGTCTCTCAAACTGGAGGGCAGCACCTAGGGATCAGCTGGAGCTGGAATCCCCAGACACACTCCGAGATTCCAAGACCCCTCCGAGACCCCGAGACTCCTCCTGTGTATCGTCCCAGCCCCTGCCCCAGCTCAGCAGACAAGCAAAGATGGCTGGCTGGAAGAAGCTGTGAATACACACAGAGGACTGACTTGGGGGGAGCCCGGCTCTTAATCTCAGTTCATTTAGGACTGCTCTCATCCTTGCTAATCTAATCAAACAATGGTCGGCCTCTCAGCCCTCTAGCATGCTACTAATGAATTTTTCATAACCCCGTGGAGACGCTTTCTCTGCTGTTGTTGATAGTAACGGAGGGAGGCCAGAAAACATATTTCCACTCCCCAATCTCTTCTCTCCCAACTGCACCTCCTCCGTGCTCCACCCTTGCATCTCTGAGTCCTCCGCATCCGCGCTCATTCTCCCAGGGTACTGGGTGTGCCGTGCTGTTAACAGAACCTGCCTCTACCTTAGGGGACCAATAAATCCACGTTAGGCTTTCAAATCGTATTTGAGAAGTGGAGACGGTCGATTAGAGGGGCTTATTCAATTTGGCCAGTGACACGCCTCGCTTTCCTATGAAAAGCAGCGAGGAAGCTAGAGGAGGGAAGGGAAGACAACTGCCTGGTCTCTGGGTTTCCCAGAGGGCCTGGGACTCTGGAGATTTTAGCCGCTTTAGAGTTTGTTTGGTTTCCTGATGCTCCGTGCCTTTCCTACCCCTGAGTTTCTGAGTATTCTGTTCCGAACATCCTTTCCTCGTCAGCATACGATCTCAGCTTAACCGCTGTTGGGTCTCAAATCCAGGACAAGTCTCACTCAGTACCTGTGGCTCCACCCAGCACACCTTGCCACGTCCCCTACCTAAGACACCCCGCCCCTCCCACGGCCTGGGCTTCCGCTTCCCTTCCCTTACTTAGCCTGATCCCTATATAGCCATTTTGGCCTTGGTCGCTTGGCCAGTGGCTCTCCCTCTGTCGTTCTCCCTTATATCTACAACAAAAGTCTTTCCCAAACTTTAGGAGTCGTCAGGTACCCCCTCCTTTTATTTCACTTTTTCATTCAAATGCCACGTGACCAATGTCTGAGAGCTGCTGCCTTGTGTCCGGGCGCCAGCACCATTCCTACTGTACGAGGATACCTATTTACCTTGTACATGCGCAGCAAGGCTTTGGTCCGAAGCAACCCTCCAGGTCACCTTTTGAAGCAGATATAAATGGTCAAAGACTAAAAACCCATGCTCTAGTCTCTTCCCTTTGAGTTGTTTTAGAATCCAGCCTGGACCATCAGCACTGTGACCTCCAATTCCAACTAGCACTTTCTTTGAGAGGGTGGAGCTGAGCGAGCCTTTAAACAGACAGGGTGTTGGGTACTTCAGTACTTGGGAGGTATGACCAGTAGTGTCTTGAGTTCAAAGTCATCCTCAGCTACACAGAGTTTTAGTACAGCCTGGGCTACGGACAAAAGTAACAAGAAGGAACCGAACCAAGGGAGGGAAGGAAGAAGGGAGAGAAAAAGAGGGGGAAAGGGAGGGGACACTTATGATTCTTAAGACTGTACTCTATGGTGTTTTCAGTGACATCCCTGGGAGCTCCGGCAGGCAGGTGTCTCCCTCAGTGGCTGCTTCAAGGATTCTGGATATAAATACTTTCATCTGTTTTTCAAGGAAATACCTGGTTAAGGAATGGCTAGCATGGGAATCTGAGTTTTAGGAGAGAGTACTCATTACTTACTAAAAATACAGGAATAAGGGGCTGGAGAGGCAGCTCAAGGGTTAAGAGCCTTTACTGCTCTTGCAGAGAGAGCACCAGGGGACTCAGTTCCTCCCCGCCTCCACCTCCCAAATAACAGGATTGCAGGTGTGCCCTGCTAGGTCTCAGGAAGTGCATATGTCCAAAAATGGCGATCTTGGCCCAGTTCAAACTGGACTGTAGAAGGATTTCTGGACGGTACATAAAATCTGACATCCCTCAGGAAATTTTGACATGGGTTCTTGTCCTCCAAAAGAAGTCACTTCTGTTGCCTCTGATGCCAGTTCCAAGCCTGCTCCAGACCCCACCCCCCTATAAAGGCAAGGTTTCCGGGCCCTCCCTCCCTTCTGCTCTCTTGAAGATGACCCTGGCCATCTATGTCCGGTCCACTTCCTTTTCTCTCTGCTCTGTTCCTTTTCTCTCTGCTCTGAACTCTTCCAGATGCCTCTGGCTGTTCTCTCTCTCTCTCTCTCTCTCTCTCTCTCTCTCTCTCTCTCTCACACACACACACACACACACACACACACACACACACAAAACCTTCCCCTCCAGGCACCGCATGACCCTTTTGGGGGTTTCTTTACGGTGCCCCTTCACGTGCAAGCAGCAACATACCTATTTACAAGCTCTGGGGATGGGACCCAGGGCTTTGCACACTAGGTCAGCACTCCACAGTCACACATCTTCTCATGTTCTCCCGGGAAATGGAGAATGGCTACCCCATTAGCTCACCATGATGAAGCCAAGAGAGAATCCGTGGACTGCCGATCTCTTCCAAGCTGAACAATTCAAGCTTAATTTTGAAAGATTTATTGTATGTATTATTATTTTGAGTGTATGGGGTGTGTGTGTGTTGCATATGAGTGCCACAGTGCATGTGTGGAGCTAGCAAGACCAGGGCTTTTATACCTGCTGAGCCACCAGACTAACCCATAAATGTTACTGCATTTATAACCTAAAGATGTCTTAGAGACAAAACACATGGGAACTACCAATAGCTACTACCTCTGAGGTTCCCTCCAACCACCACACTGTGTGTCCTTACTTTCTTCTTTATATTAATGCAAACATGTGCACGTGCACACACACAGGTACACACACACAGGTGTGTACACATGTGCAGGTGTGCACACACAGGTGTACACCCAGGTGTTCACACACAGGTGTACACACACAGATGTGCATACACAGATGTACACACACAGGTGTGTACACATGTGCAGGTATGCACACACACACACATTTACAGGGTAGTTGCTGATACTCTTGACTCGATAATGGCAAAGTCGTGTTCGATTCCTATGAAATATGAATACAATCGTCACCTCACAGTCCAGGCCTGCAACCACAGCTCAGGCATATTCCCTTGGGGACATCGGCAGCAGGTGACCTTCAGGGCCCGGCACTGTAAATTGCCCCTCTGGTCTAAAAGCCACCATACCAAGGAGACACAGATACTATAAGTCAGAAGAACTGAGAAGGGGGATCCAAGGTGAAAAGCTTGCCCACCAGACTTGAGGTTCTGGGGTCCCAGGGTTCCCCCACACACAAAGAAGGAAATTAATGCTTGTGTGTCCCTTTCTGTGATGTTGCACATGACTGTCAGTCACGTGGAAAGGTTTATTTCACTCACAGTTCAATATAATAAATAGTTCATTATCAAAAGCAGTGAGGGCAGGAACTCAAGCTGGGCAGGAACCTGGAGACAGGAGCTGATGCAGAGGCCAGGGAGGGGAGCTGCTTACTGGCTTGCTCTCCATGGCTTGCTCAGCTTGCTTTCTTATGGAACCCAGGGATGGCTCCACCCACAATGGGCGGGGCCCTCTCCCATCAATCACTAATTAAGAAAATACCCTACAGTCCGATCTTAGGGAGGCATTTTCATGGCTGAGATTCCCTCTTACGTCAAGCTGACATAACATTAGCCAGCAAACCCTGCCTAACCATTTGGAGGCTGGTGATGTAAACAATGGCAAACAGCTCTCGTAGCTTGTGCAGGGCCCTGGGTAAAATAGTTAAGTACTGCAAAATAGTAAGTACGTGAACTCGCACAAGCCAACCCAGGAGAAGTGTTCAGCAGGGAACTCAAGCCTGGCATTAAAAACCTTGCCAAAGCTCATGGCTGGGGAGACTACTACTGTTTTGCTAAATGGACGTGGGGTCAAACTGCCTTCTAAATATTTATATTTATATGCAGAGATGGCGCTGCTCTCAAGTATGGTCAAAGAAGCATCATTTTCAGTGGGCAGTAGCTAATGCACAGGTCACAATGGGTCAAAGTGCTGAGAATAACTGACTTCCGTGTGCGAAGCTCTACACAGGGCAGTTGTATGTGCCCCACCCCCAGTCCCTGGCTTTGGGGAACACTGTAGTAGAGAAGGGGGAAAGAAGGTAAGAGACAGAGGTAAGGGAGAAGGTGGAACACCGTTTCTGGACATGCCGTGGCCATTACAGCCGTGAGCTCCCAGCGGCTGCGGGTGCTGCTTACATAGAATGCACACAAGATCGAACTGTCTGCTTTTTCAGCGTGGATGGGGAGGCTCCTGAGGCCACGCCCTGCTCTCGGAAGCCACTGGAAGTTAATGGCTGCTGGGTGTGGGAGGAGATGGAGTCTTTAGTGGTGTGGCCTTGAGTAAGTAGTCATGCCCCAGTACACAACCCCAGGCCTGTGTCCCTGCAAACAGCCCTAATAATGGGCAGGGGTCATTAAAATCAGCAAATAAAACTACGAGAGCCGGAAGTGCTCTGGGGGGAAAAGGCTCAGGGGCCAAGGGGCAGGAATAAGAGAGACGAAGGAGTGACCAGAATACGTGTGTGTGTGTGTGTGTGTGTGTGTGTGTGTGTGTGTGTGTAAGCATGTATGTGAAAGTGTGTGTGTGAGTGTGTATGTGAGCATAAGTGTGAATGGGTGAGTGTGTATGAGAGAATGTATGAGTGTGTATGTGAGTGGGGGGGTGAGCGTGAGTGAGTGTGACCACGTGTGTGACTATATGTGTGAGTGTATGTGAGAGTGTGTGTATGACTGTGTGAGAGAGTGTGAGTGTATATGAGTGTGTGTGTGTGTGACTGTGTGAGAGTGTGTATATGAGTGTGTGACTATGTGACTGTGTACGTGTGTGTGAGCATGAGTGTGACCATGTGTGTGTGAGTGTGTGTGTGTCAGTGTGAGTGCCTGAATGTGTATGACTATGTGAATGTGTGTGACTGTGTCAATGTGTGTGACTGCGTGTATGAGAGTGTATCTGTGAGGTGTGTGACTGTGTGTGACTTTGAGTGTGACTATGTATATGAGAGTGTGTCTGTGAGTGTGTGTGTGTTTGTGACTGTGTGCATGAGTGTGCGTCTGTGTGTGTGTGTGTGTGTAAGTGTGAGTGTGTGTCTGTGTGTGTACGTGTGCGCATGTGCTATGGAATGCATAGGTGGAGGTCAGAGGATAATGTATAGGATTCAGTTATCTCCTGCCACCATGTGGCTCTGGGGATCAAACCTAGTTGTCAGGCTTGGTGACAAGCACTTGCATCTGTTGAGACATATCTCTGGCCCAATATGAACATTTTGTAACTTGAAGAGCCAATCAATCCCCTGAAAAAGCTTCAAGGAATGGCACATAGAGCCACCGTACAGAGCCACGGACCATGCACGGCTTCCCGGCTGCCTATCAGCCTGATACAGGAAACGATCGTTTTAGAAGAGGAAAACCAGTTTCCAGTTTCTTCCTCCAGTATCCCCAACCATGCTAAACAAACAGTATTAATAGAAGTGTGTGGTTCACAAGTCATAAGAAGAAATCAAATCCAGAGGTTGTTGGTTGACTAATGCATAAATAAATTGGATCTGTGAATGCAGCGGAATATTATTCAGCCATAAAAATGAAGTATTGCTAAATGCTATTGCACAGATGGCCTTTGGGGACATTGTGCTGTGTCGAGATAATCTTTTTGTGCGCTGTGTAAAGGTTGTCTTTGTATTATTCAAATGTTGATTTTTCTGTCCTGGCACAGAGTGGATTACAGGTCTTAGTTTGGTTATTTTTATTGGATCATCATCTGCCTGAATATTTTGTAAACATTCTTCTCCATCACCTTCTGATAGGTTTAATAAAGAGCTGATGGCCTATACCACAATGGGAGAGAAAAAGCAGAACTTCCAGGCAGAGACAGGAACTCTGGGAACAATTCAGGCATGGGTGATTCTCCAGACAGATAGGAGGGAGTTGGATGTTCCAGGACATCGAGAGAGCTAATGGGCTGAGCGGCAAATGTGGACTAGGATAGACAGGGTTAATTAAGTTAAGGCCTGAACTATAATAAATAATAATAATCTCTGTGTCATTATTGGGAGCTGGCCGGTCAAGATAGTCAGACTATAGTGCTAAATGAAGAAAAGCACATGAGGAAGACCACATCCTATATGATTTCATAGATGTAAAAGACCAAGAGCTGGGAAAAGATGGTGGCAGGAAACAGACGGACGGACAGACGTCAAGGTGTGATCACAGTATCGGGGCTGACCTGTCTGTCAAGTGTGAGGCATCTGCGTGAATGATGGTTACAAGACATTGAACACACACAGGAAGCTCTCCACTGTTCCCTTCAGAAAGGTTACGATGCTGAACCCACATGACACAACCCCTGGGTTTAACCCCAGCCAATGCCTGTTAATCCTAGCACCCAGGAGTTGGAGGCAGGAAGATCAGAAGTTTAGGGTCATCCTGGGCTACATGATATCTTGTCTCAAAAAGACAAGGACGACAGAGTTCATTGGATAAAGGTGCTGCCTCCAAGCCTGACTGGGTTCCATTCTGAGACCCACAGGGCAGAAGGAGAAAACCGGCTCCCACAAGTTGTCCTCTGACCTATGTATACACACTGCCCCCCTTCACACACATAATAAACAAACAAACAAACAAATAGGGCAAAAAATAACTTTAAAAAGAGAAACTCATCAAGATATAGCTATTATAAATGTAAACACTTAAGATAGCTCAAAATCAATAAAACCAAGGGGGCTGGAAAAAAAAATCACAATATGCGGAGGACATCAAGAACAACTAACTAGACAGGAACAGACAGTGAATGTAACAAGTTTTTTACTTTGGGGGGAGAGTTGTTTTGGGTTTTTTGTTTAAGAAATTGGGAGCTGGAGAGATGGCTCAGCGGTTAAGAGCACTGACTGCTCTTCCAAAGGTCGTGAGTTCAAATCCCAGCAACCACATGGTGGATCACAACCATCCATAACAAGATCTGACTCCCTCTTCTGGAGTGTCTGAAGACAGGCTACAGTGTACTTACATATAATAAATAAATAAATCCTTAAAAAAAATTGGAAGAAAAAAAATGAGAATAAACGAAACCAAAACCTGGTTTTCTGAAAAGAAAAATGAAGATGATCAACCCCTGGCCAGACTGACCAAATCAATCACAAAAGAGGAGACATTATCACAGATCCTACAAGCACTGAAGGGACAATAAATCAGAACACAGGGTCTGGATAGATGCAAACTCAACCATTTAAATAAAACCTGCCAACTCCCTGAAACCCACATTTACTCAAGAATAAATACTTTACATAATCTTAACACTGTTGAAGAAATTCAATTCAGGGCTGGAGAGATGGCTGAGCAGTTAAGAACACTTGCTGCTCTTCCAGAGGACCCAAGCTGGTTTCCCGAGACCCACATGATGGCTCACAACTGCCTGTAACTCCAGCCCCCGAGGACCCAACAGCCTCTTCTAGCCCCTGGTCACACATACACAAGTGATATATGTTCACACAGATACATTCACATAAATGGAATAATAAAAATAAATATTTAAAAAAGAAATTTACAATTAAACACCTTACATGACCACTTTAAAATAAAAGCACTTTTTTTCCAGTTCTCCACTCTACCAGGTGAGCTATTGAAGAAGCAAAATAAAAGCATTTTAAAGGACACAAACTGTCTGAAATGGTAAAGAAAATAAACTGTATGACCCTACTAATAGATCTAGGAAAAGCACTTGACCAAATGTAAACTCAACAGTGAACCAAGAATAGAAAGAAATGTCTTAATCGTTTGAAGGAAAGGTTAATATACCAAAATGGTATAATTTAAATGCCCAAAGCAAACATCGTAATGGTGGAAAAACTGAGTGTTTGCCCCCAAAAGACCAGGAGCAAGGCAAGGATGTCCGTTCCCACTGCTCCTATTAAATAGCACAGTAAAAAGTCTTAGCCTGTAAAATTAGAACTTTAAAGATACAGATACCCGTATTGACAGACGGCACAATTATCTGTGTAAAAAATTCCCACAGCATCTATTTTAAAAAAAAAGGCTAGTGTGTTTATTAAAACCGTGAGATACAATGTCACCAGGAAGAAAAGTCACTCATGTTTAAAGTACTAAAAAGAAACAAACGCAACCCACAAATTTCCAAGTCATGTCACTTGTCGCAGATGCAAGAACAAACTGAAACACTTGGTCCGCCCCATGCAGGATCTACACACTGAAAACGCTTCGCCAACACTGCACCATCATGACTGAGGTAGCATTAGATTGACTCTTAAAATCGAATAGTTTCGTGTCCTCCAAACTCCTCCTCCCTCTTCCTCCTCTTCCTCCTCCTCCCCCTCTTCCTCCTCTTCTTCCTTCTCTTCTTCCTCCTCCCTCTCTTCCTTCTTCCCCTCTTCCTCCTCTTCTTCCTTCTCTTCTTCCTCCTCTCTCTCTTCCTCCTTCCTCTCTTCCTCCTCCTCTTCCTCCTCTTCCTTCTTCTCCCCCTCCTCTTCTCTCCTCCTCCCCCTCTTCTTCCTCCTCCTCTTCTTCCTCCCCCTCCTCCTCCTCTCTTCTCTTTCCCCCCTCCTCTCCTCCTGCTTCTTCTTCAAAGTTGTTCTGGCTACCTAACTCATTGCTCTTTCCATCTTAAGATCAACTTGTTTATCTCTGTTTTTAAAACCTGCTTGGAGGAGGAAAGATGGTTGAGTGTTCCTCCAGGGGACTTGGATCCAATTCCCAGCACCCACACAGTGGTTCACAACCATCCAGACCTCCAGTTCCAGGAAATCAGATGCCCTCTTCTGACTTCCACAGGTGGCACATCCATGCAGGCAAAACACTCATACATAAAACCAAATTAATAAATGTACAAAAAAAGAAAAAGATAAGACACCAAGGGGCTGTGGAGATGGCCAGACAAGTGCTTGCCACACAAGTATATAGACCTGAGTTTAGATCTCCAGAAATTGTATAAAAATCCAGGTACAGCATGACGAAGAGACAGGAGGACGCCATGGTCAGTTTAGTCAAATCACTGAGGTCTAATTCAGTGAGGGACACCACCTCAAAAAGACAGAGAGTGAATGCAAGAGAAACAACCTCTCACCTCCACACATACTCACATACATACACACACATAGACACCTGTGCTCGCACACACAAAGAAATACTACATACCAGCATACCGCATCACACCCCATATGTACATATAATTATGGGTGTCGAAAATTAAATTTCCCTAAAAGAAAAAGTGGCTACTGAGAGGCCAGATACAAGAAACAAGTCAGTGGAAGAGGCATACTCTTTAGAACAACAGCACATCCAAAAAGAGGGGGGAGGGGCTACTTACACATCCCACAAAAACGCATCGTAGATCTAAACACGTGTTATCTGGTGCAAGACATTTATGATCAAAGACAGGAAGCCCTCCTTGAGGTCAGGCACAGCTCTCAGTCAGAACGCCTAAATCTGCGATGGATGGTTTGGGTTTCACTGGATTTTAAAAGTCCTGCTCTATCAGAGACGCTAAGAAAAAGAGCGGGAGGAGGGATTTGCAACTATGTATCTGAGCAGAGATCTTGTTCTGGGTCTATAAAGAACACTCGAGGAAGCTACGCAAGTGTCCTTAAGTGGGAGGAAAGGCTTGGTTCCAGTTTGCTATCTGATGCTCTGATTAAACTCTTGACCCAAAGCAACTTGAGAAGAGGGTCCAGGGCCAGGAGTGGGAAGAGGCAGGGAGGGAGGAGGGAACTATCAGAAGGAGCACAGGGAGGATTAGTGGTGGGAGGATCACTCAGCCCTGAGGATGACAGCTTTTCCAGACCTGTGAGTTAAAACTCACAGGAACGCTCAAGCAGGTGGTTTCCGCCTGGAGTCCCAGCTACTCAGGAGACTAAGACAGGAGGATTCCAGGAGTTCACAATCAGCCTAGGAAATATAGGAAGGAAGGAAGGAAAGGAGAAAAGGAAGGGGGAATGGAGAAAAGGGAAATTATATATACACTAAAAAAATATAAAAAAAAAAAAAAACAAAAAACTGATGGTGACCGTGGCCTGCTCGGCAGGGTAGAGGATCTGAGTTCAGAATCCTAGAACTTATGTAAGACCAGGCATAGTGGTACACATCTGGTGCGCCTGTGCCAACATGGGAGGCACGCTCATGAGCAAATAGACACATACGCAACCCCCCCACACACACACGAATGCATGCATGTATACTCACACAAAGATTTCTCTCTCTCTCTCTCTCTCTCTCTCTCTCTCTCTCTCTCTCTCTCTCTCTCTCTCTCTCTCTCTCGCCCTGCTCTCTCCAGCCCAAAGATTGATTGATTGACTGATTGATTATATGTAAGTACACTGTAGCTGTGTTCAGACACACCAGAAGAGGGCACCGGATCTTATTACAGATGGTTGTGAGCCACCATGTGGTTGCTGGGATTTGAACTCAGGACCTCTGGAAGAGCAGTCAGTGCTCTTAACCGCTGAGCCATCTCTCCAGCCCCCTACACAAAGATTTCTTAAAAGCCAAAAGTTGTAAAAGTATATGATATATCAATTCACTTAACACACAGCTCCACGCTGGGCAAACGATAACAATCCACGGAATAAGAGTTAACGTAAGTTTGGTTGATTTAAAGGCAGGTGACAGGTAAGCTCGTGGTAAACCCTTCACATCTGGATAGAGTGAAGAAACATCACACGGTAACATCACTGGCTCTGCTGCACACATCTGGGGAAGCTCAATGATGCACACATCTGGAGAAGCTCAGTAAGGCTCACACAGATTCAGGCTGCACATAGCAAGTCCTTTCTGCATCAAAAGGAGAAACACTCCCGAGGCTCAACCAATGGCGTGCGTGGGGACTTACTCTAGGGGCACATACTCGCGTCTGCCCTCAGACATTGTGATGGGTTCGTGGGTGGAGCTTGGGATTCATAGGTGGATAGAGGCACCATAAAAGGATAGAGGGAAGTGTTCCAGGTAACACATGGATAAGTGCAACTTGGCTAGATGTTTGAAATTTGCCATTATGAACTTGGGGAGAAAAGCAAAATTTATCACCACATGTTTTTAGTCCCCCGACTTAAGTTCTTGGGTGAGTGTCACAGTAACTCAATGAATGCCTGCCCTGGAGGGCTCTCTTCAGAGCTGTGGCAAAGAATTCTATTCCTGTAGCTTGGGTGTTATCTTTGTTGCTTTTTTTGAATGATCACAAAACACAGATTCTCCAAGTCAGATAAAGATGAAAATGCAAAATGGTGATATTGAAACTGATTTTAAAAAGTCACCTCAGGAACACTTCAGTCCATCTGTTAGCCTCTGTCTGTACTGAGTGTGGCCGCTCAACCAGCCAGTCACTCACGAAGGAACACGGGCAAACCCCTCACTTGCTGGGGCTGATGGGATGCCTCAGTGAGTAAAGGCAACTGGCACCAAGCCAGACCTGAGTTCACTTCCGGGGCACTCAAAGACAGAACTGACTCCCACAAGCTGTCCTCTGACCTACACATACACACTATATTACTTGCAATACATAAATGTAATAAAAGTGTTTAAAGTAAGCTTTTTAATATGGTAAAAAAATGCATAACAGTTTCACAATGTAATATTTTTAAGTTCATAGTTCAGTGGTACTGGGGGCTCTGGACTATTTATTGTAAGACTCTCACCACTATCATTCCCAAAAGGAGTTCATTACGTCAAACAGAATCCTATGGAAGTTACATATTTGGTACCTAGTGTCCCCTTTCCATTGCAACACATTACACTTTACTCTACTTTCTGTGTCAGAAGTCCCAGCACCCAAGCAAGGGGAAGGAGGGGGGGTTAGAATGGAGGAGAAGGGAAGGGAAGAAGAGAGAAGAGGAGGGATGGAAAGGAGAGGGGAGGGAGGAGAGGGGAGGGGAAAGGGGGGAGGGGAAGAGGGGGGAGAGAATGGAGAGGAGGGAAAGGAGGGGAAAAAGGAGAGAGAAGGGGAGGGGAGAGGGAGGAAAGGGAAAAGAAGGGAGAGGAAGGAAGGGAGAGGGAGGAGAAGGGAAGGGGAAGAAGGGGAAGGGAGGAAGGAGAAAAGAAGGGAGGGGAGGGGAGGAGGGAAGGGGAGGAAGGGAGGAAAAGAATTGTCCCCCACGATCATCCCTTATGCAACTAATGTTTAAAACTTTCTAGTCTCCTCAGGGAGAAAAGGCATCAAGCTACACCTGAATTAACTTTGAGATAGCTAAACCAGTGTATCTAAAATGTCGTCTCCATGCGCCCGGTATAAAAACCTAACTGAACCACTTTCCGGTCTTCGTTTGCGGTGTTCTAAGAGATTAGAAATCGCAGTGTGATCTCAGGCAGGAGCCCACTACATCAGCGAGCTCGGTCTCATCCCTGCCCATCTCTGTGGAAGTCTTAGGTTGTTTCCATCGATCTACACTTCAAAAACTGTCACCCAGAGACACTGTAGTCAAACAATATGCTGTCACTACAGCCATTATTAATCTATGTCCATCGCCTCCAGTCACGACAGAAACGCCCTCTGCCCTGCCTCTGCTCTGGTCTCACCCCTTTCTCCTCCAGGTCATGCCACCCCTGACGATGCCAGAAGACACGGTGCCCCTCGACCTGTTCTATATCTGTGGCTGCCTTACCATGAGACAGCTTGGGTCAAATCGATTACTTTAAAAACTCTACAAACTCGCTGGTAAAGCTGGATCGACCACTGTTAATGGTCATGACCCACTAGAGAGGCATTCTAACCTGGAGGAAACCTGCAGGAGAAAAATCGTTCCAGGCTTTGACTTATTTCTCCTTCTACCAAGTGTGTCCTTTTTCTCTTCCCATCCCTCAGGCTCCCGAGACCCCACATACTGCTAAAAGACCCGCACCGGGCGGGAAGAGGGGCAAACAGGAAAACCAGTCTATTCTCTTCCTAAAAGTTGAGATGTAGTAGAGCTGTTCCAAAAGTCAGAGGGGGCAGTGAACCCCTCAGAAATAATCTCATAATTCCAAGACGCCTCTACGGTGAAGTTGGGGGCTGATGGGGGAACACAGGGTTGGAGTATACTGGCCTTGATCAAAACCAACTGTTATAAATACATACATACATACATACATACATACACACATAAATAAATAAATAAACAAATAAAACAAAACAAAATATGCATTCATGCTGAGGATATGGGAAACAAGCCTTTCTCACACTGTTCATGGAAAGCAAATTGATAAAATTCATTAAAGATCCAGAAACATTTAACCCTGCCGTTCCACGTCTAGGAACTGGACATAAGCCCCAGGCCATTAGGACATCCACCACAAGCTCCTTCATCATGGGAAGCCACGATGCATGCACCTAACTGCAGAATTTCGGTCAGGATTTATGCGACAGCCCTGGAATAATATGCAGCCACTGAAAGTAACTCTTAAGGGTTTGCAAGATAGCTCAGTGGGTTTAAAAGGGCTTGCCACCACCAAGCTGGGGGACCTGAGTTCAATCCCTAGAACCCACCTAAAGATGGTAATGAAAATCCGAATCCACAAAGTTGTCCTCTGACTTCTATATATGCACTGTAGCACACACATCCTACACATGGATCTCATACACACACACATACACACACACACACATGCACACACACACTCATACATACACGTAATAATAATAATAAATCAATAAATATTTTTCCAATTATATTTTGGACCTAAGGAGATGGCTCAGTCAGTAAAGTGCTTGCTATGCAAACAGAAGGATAGGAGTTTGGATTGCCACCATCCACACACAAAAACCAACTGGCCCACTGTAGCCCCAGGTCTTGGAGGTCAGAGACAGTGAGAACCCTGACACTTACATGCCAGCCAACCTGGCTACATCTGTGCATTCCAGATCCAAAGACCCTATCTCAAAAAAAAAAAATTAGGTAAAGAGTGACTGAGGAAGACACCTGATATCAACCTCCAGCCTCCATGCACACGCACATGCACTCACACACACACATGCACATATGCACACATACTCATCCATACATGAACACATGCATGCATGCACACACACAAACTCACACATACACACATGCATACACATGCGCATGCACTCACACACATACACGCACATATGCACACATGCACACACATACTCATCCATACATGCACACATGCTTGCATGCATGCACACACATACACACACAAACAAACTCACACATACACAACAGCACCTGAATAATCAGGAAAGATTATTCAGTATAAGAAGTGGCTTCACAGCCCCAGCCTCCGTATGGGCTCCAGCTTAACGGGACAAGTCTGCAGTGACCATGGTGTGGAATCTTCCTCCCAGTCTTCCTACCATTCATTACAGTACCAACATCAACTTCTTTTTTTTTTAAAGGTTTATTTTTTGTATATGAGTACACAGTCGCTCTCTTCAGACACACCAGAAGAAGGCATCGGATCCCATTACAGATGGTTGTGAACCACCATGTGGTTGCTGGGAATCGAACCCAGGACCTCTGGAAGAGCAGTAAGTGCTGAGCCATCTCTCCAGCCTAACATCGGCTTCTTGAGCCCAACACCAACACCACTTGTCCTTTCCAGACAAGTCTTGCTGTGTAGGCCAGGCTGGCCAAAATCACAGAGATCTGTCATCTCTGCCTCCCCAGTCCTGGGATTAAAGGCATGCGCTAGGGCCTCTGGTATACAATCCTCGATTCTCTGCCGTCTTTCACAGTCTCCATATCCTGTTTCCGGATACCCCTCATCCTCACCTGCCCTACCCTGACTCCTCTTCCTCAGCAGTGTGTCTAGCTCAGTCTACTCTGGAAGTTTGTTCATGCTGTTCCCTCAGCCCGGGAGTCCGGGAATCCAGGACACTCTTCCCCAGGGGAAGCTCTACGGTCAGCTCACACTCATTCCCCTGTTCTGTGTATGCGCTTCTGTTGAGTTTCACCATCAAGATGAATATTCAAACCAGATTAAAATATTCAAATGCTTCCTAGCGCTTCCCAGCTCTGGGGATAGCAGCCATGTTGACTCTGGCTTGTCCACAGCTGCCCAATGGGTCACTTGTCATGTTTACAAACAGAGGTTAAAGATGACAGGCACTGGGGACTGTCCTCTTGCAGCACTGCCTCCACGTCATTAGGAGAAAACCAGGTTATCCCTTGGAGAAGTAATGCGGGGGGGGGGGGATACTGAGGCAGCCAGCCATGTGAGGAAGTGTATCCTGATACCTCAAGACTTAATGGAGCCATGAGATGAACACAAGCTCTTTAGGACCCAGGGTAGCTACTCGTCTTGAAGTGCCCTTTTCTGTAGGAAAGACCTCTATGCCAAATCATGTGTATGTCTGTGTGTGTGTGTGTGTGTGTGTGTGTGTTTGTGTGTGTGTTCAACCTCAGTTTCTTTATTAGCCTGGGGGTCACTGAGTAGATTACACTGCCCAGATAGCCCTGGGTATCTTCCTGTCTCATGGTTTATTGTGCCAGAGATCTCTTACACACACACACACACACACACACACACATGCACACACATAAACATACCAGCCTCAAGATTCCTTGCACACATTGTCTTTGCTCTCTTGGGACACTAACACCATGAAAAACACCCAAACCATTGCCCTGGGAGGCTCCTCATCCTGATGCCCCTCCCCCCCCCCCGACTCCCTGTATCAGCTTCATATGAATGAAGCCAGACAAGACCAGGGATAGAATCTCCAGCTAAGCACAGCCAACAGACCCACAGGAACCTGCGGCATATGCCATCTTAAGCGCAGACTTTCCGGAATGTAGTTAAGTCTAGGGAGGGCTCATTGCAAAGACATCAAGAACTGATGTGGACCTAGGACATATAAAAAGCAGAGTTGCTAAGTGTGACCATGATGCCTCTGCCACATGAGGAGATGCCACGGCATCTGCCCTTGGCCCCCAAACCCACCACAAACCCTCCCCCTTGCAATCTGACCAACACTAGAGTTGGCACAGAGCCATCGCCCTGTGCACGGTCAGAATCTTCTGGCCCGTGTCACTTCATCGACTTCCAGGTGACCTCTGTGCCATCCCATTCATCCTCAGAGCAGAGATGAGCCAAGTCTCATCCACCACAAATCCTTGTGAGGCCCCAAAACTAAGAATAGTGTGTGTGTGTGTGTGTGTGTGTGTGTGTGTGTACATACATACATGCATACATACATACACACATACACATCATAAAACAGCTATCATAAACATGTAAAAACAAATCAAAAGAAAAAGAATATATGAAAGTATGTGTGTGAAAATAATATCAAACTCAAAATTCAAGGACTACAAATAAAGTTTTATGAGAAACTTCCCAATGTCCCCATACCTCATGTGTGGTCTATAGCTACTACAGGCTACGATAGCATAGTAGGGTGTCTGAAACTTGGAGACTACAAAGCCTAACACAATTGCCATTCAACTCTGAACAGAAGAGAAGGCTGGCTAGCCCCTGCTACAGACCATCACCAGACCTGCTGTCATTCATCCTTTTGACGTATTCACTCCAGAACCTCTGAAGACATCTGTCCCCTCCCACAAAAAGACGCAAGTGGTCAGTGTGGTGCCCCCGTGCTAAGTAAGACCCCAGGAACCAGAGACTTAAACTCATCCCTATGACACTCCACCAGGCACATTCCATTCTGAGCCGGTCCCTTAAGCAGCACTGTGACGTCTAGAGAGACATAGGGTCCCCTTTGCTACAGTCTCCACCCCTCTCCTCCTTCTTTCCACTCCAAATCCCTGCCTCCCCAGCCAAGCGGGCCTCCCTAACTGCCTGACCAAGTTTCCCCGTGTGGATTCTATGGAACAATACCCCTCCAGGGTAATCCTTGTGAAAGGAAAACACACCAGCTCCATGTGCACAGATAGCCAGGGAAAGGCTCTGAGAGGTCCTGTACTGAGTGCTTCCCAAACCTCTTCACCCCAGAATTTATTTTGCCCACAGAATACTTGTTGAACATGAGCTTCCAGGACAGGGCTAACAGCCCACACAACCAACCGTTCTACCTAACATACTCAGAGATATTACCCACACTCCTCTGCTCCCCGTTGTCCTCAAGTCATTTAACCGACACCATCCTCAGCTAACCACCATCACTGTTAGAGTTTGAAAGTGAAGGGCCCCCCCTCCCCCACAGGCTCACGTGACCCGAAGGTCCCCCTTGAAAAGATTGTGGAACCCTTAAAGCAGTGGTTCTCAACCTTCTCATTCTGTGACCCTTTAAACCGTTCCTCCTGTTGTGGTGATCCCCAACCACGAAATTATTTCATTGCTACTTCATAACTGTAACTTTGCTACTGTTATGAATCGTAATGTAAAGATGTGACACGCAGAATATCCGATAGGTGACCCTGGAAGGGGTCGAGACCCACAGGTTGAGAACTGCTGCTTTAAGAGGTAGAGCTTTGCTGACAGAAGTGAGTCACTGAGGGTTGTTAAGTCTTGAGGTTTGATATCTGCTCTCTGCTGCTTCCTGACTAAGGACTGGCCATGAACTGGGCCATACTTTCTCATCCTGATGGGCTGTGACTCTTGTGTTTGTGTTGAGACAGGGCCTCACAACACAACTTTGGCTATTATGGAACTTACCAGAGATCCACCTGCCTCTGCCTCTGCTCCCTCTGCCCCTCTGCCCCTCTGCCCCTCTGCCCCTCTGCCCCTCTGCCCCTCTGCCCCTCTGCCCCTCTGCCCCTCTGCCTCTGCCTCCTCAGTGCTACAACTAAAGGCATGTGCTACCATGCCTGACTTGTGTCCCTTTTGAAATCACAAGCCAAAATAAATCTTTGCATCTAGTGAGGGTAGCCGCGAGTGCCTGGAGGAGAGAAGGTGAAGGAGCAAGAGTGAAGGGATTCGATTTGTTTTAAGTGGGAAAAATACAAATCAAATAAATAAAAGCAAAACAGTAACAGCAGACCCTTTCCTTTTTTAAAAAGAAGTTTCTATCAGTAATTAAGAATCCAGCAAAGGGAAGGAACTAATATAATCTGCCCGAGGCTATTGTCCGCTTAGTACCTGCTGACACTTTTGTTCCAGTTAGTATCTTTAAAAGTATCACCCTCGGTGATCCTTACAACCACCCACTGAGGCAGGGGTGATCTTACAATTGTCAGTTTGGGTTAAAATGTTTACATTTGTATCCAAGATAAAGCAATACAGCTAGGAAGCCAACCTGCCTGAAACCGCAAAGCAAGCCGACTTTCTTCTTCATCAAAATATCTGCCAAAAAACCATGGGCTGGTGCTACTGGTGGCCCACCCAACATGCACTGGTACCTTCTCCCATGAAGCAGAACCTTGATTCTATATGATTCGGCACAAGACTCATTGAAGGCAAGGAAAATGATGGCTTTCCTGAAAACATAGTTGAACATTGATGGTGGACAGGAGGGTTACCATGTAAAAGCCTTTATTTCCTAAAGCCACCGTCTCTCATGGGGTCCTCCTCTGTCTTTCCTTGAATGCAGATGTGACAGCTGGAGCTATGGAAGCCAACTTGTAACCATTGCAGAAAAGTCATCGGAACTTCGTTTGCCATCTCCCAAAGGACTGAATGTTTGCCCATCACTATCACTTAGCTGTGATGTCAGCCTTTCCTCCCTACCCAGGAAGCATGCTTTGTGAAGACCAAGTTCATGCAGGATATTTTTGTTTCTGCAGAAATATGCACTAATTATCATCAATGTCTTCAGGATGGTCTAGCCAATCTCTTAGCAACTTTGGTGTTTGTGGGCAGGGAGTCATTGCCATTAAATAGCAAAAACAACAGGGAACTCGTCTCTCAACGTGTGATACCTTGAGCTACCTTGGGATTCTGCTCGAAAGATGGCGGTCATCTGATGCAGCCCATCGACCTTGGACCAAGGCCACAAGTCAAATAAACCACCTAAATATACATACTGGCTAGCAAGACAACTAAGTGGGTAAAAACACTTGTCTTGAAAACCTGGTGGCCTGGGTTCAATTTCTGGACACAAAGGAGAGAATGTGCTTGTATTCACACACACAATAAAAAAAAAATTCAAGATAAGTTTAAAACATAAAGAAGCAGCTGGGGCTGGAGAGAAGGTTCAGTGGTTAAGATCACTGACTGCTCTTCCAAAGGTCCTAAGTTCAAATCCTAGCAACCACATGGTGGCTCACAACCATCCGTAAGGAGACCTGATGCCCTTTTCTGGAGTGTCTGAAGACAGCTACAGTGTACTTACATACAATAATAAATAAATCTTTAAAAAAAAGAAGTAGCTGGAATACAATATTTATGTCCTAATGGATTTAGGGTTCTGTTGTTGATGTTTTATTTTTGTTGCTGCTGCTGGTGGTAGGTTTTTGGTTTTGTCTTTTTCTGAATTGAGGTCTAAACATGATATATTAGGCAAGACCTCCACCACTGAGCTACAATCCAGTTCTCTTTTCCTTTTTAACTTGAAGCACAGTGTCACTACGTGGCCCGCGCTGACCTTGGATGCTCCCTCCTTCCCGTTCCAGCATCCCAAGTGCTAATATCACAGGTGTGCACTGCCACACCCAGCTTCAATTAGTCATTCATAAGGTCCCTAATCAGAAACACAAGGTCTGGGGCTTGAGGATATAGTCAGTGGTAGAACCCTGATCCAGCATCCACAAGGTCCTGGGTTCAATTGCCAAAGAAAAATTACACACCGTCTGCATACGAAATGCAGAATCCTGGACCCTCTCTCCAAGTTCAACTAAATGAGGGCGTGGCCGTCCGATGCTGGGAACCCACATTTTAGCCAGCACTACTGTGAGGCTTAGGTTTATCAGATTTGATAGCTGTTAGGGTTGAAAACTTGGTGACTGCAAACATGAAGTTTGGCTGGACCATACCTTCCCCAGGGCTCCTCGCCTACACCCTAGTCCTAAGGAACTAGGCAAGATTGCTTCAGCAGAATCACTGGGCATTGCGGCTCAACTGGTTGATGTGTCCTGTGATACCCTCAGTCTATGAGATCTAGAAAAAGACGTGCTTTCTGCTATGCTGGCTAGTCTTAGGTCAATTTGACATAAGCTCGAGTTATCTGAAAGGAAGGAACCTCTCAGTTGAGCAAATGCCTCCATGAGATCCAGCTGTGAGGCATTTTCTTAATTAGTGATCAAGGGGGGGTGGGGTGGGGGGAAACTCTGCCCACTGTGGGTGGAGCCATCCCTGGGCTGGTGGGCCTGGGTTCTATAAGAAAGGCGACTCAGGGGTCAGAGAGATGGATGGCTCCGAGGTTAAGAGCACTGACTGCTCTTTCAGAGGTCCTGAGTTCAATTCCCAGCAACCACATGGTGGCTCACAACCATCTGTCATGGGATCCAATGCTCTCTCCTGGTGTGTCTGAAGACAATGATAGTGTACTCACATATAGATAGATAGATAGATAGATAGATAGATAGATAGATAGATAGATAGATAGATAATTCTTAAAAAAAGAAAAAAAGAAAGCAGGCTAAGTAAGCCACCAGGAGCAAGCCAGTAAGCAGCATCCCTCCACGGCCTCTGCATCAGCTCCTGCCTCCAAGTCCTGCCCTGCCTGAGTTCCTGTCCTGACTTTCCTTCTATGATAAACTGTGATAAGGAAGTATAAGTCAAATAGACCCTTTCCTCCCCAACTTGCCTTGGTCTGGGGTAGCAATTGCAGCAATAGCGACCCTAACTAAGATACCCATGATTCCAACTTCCCAAGCAGCATATCAGCACTTTCATCCCCTAATTTCATATATAAGATGCCTTGCAGAGATAATATCAGAGCCGGGTGCCCACTGTCCGTGTGTGCGTTTGCACAATGCTGGGGATTTGAACCCAGGTCCTTGTGCACACTACAAAAGTAAAGTGTTTCACCACTGAGCTCCATCCATCCCCAGCCACAGAGTGCCCGGCTCTGTCAATCATGGCTCTCCAAGGAGTCAGTGAACAGAGGCCAGAACACCTGACGACAGAGGGTAGAAGAGACACAGTGGAGATGGTGACCCTCAGGGGTTATGTGTAAGCTTTCCCATGTACAGTTCTGAACCAAATCTGTTCTGGACCCTGTGCAAAGATAGGAGCTGGGCTAACAGCAGCCCACATTTTTTCTTCCAGCAGCAAACATTAGCCAAGTCTTTTTTCTTCCAACAGCAAACGTTAGTCAAACTCTCTTCTCTCTCTCTCTCTCTCTCTCTCTCTCTCTCTCTCTCTCTCTCTCTCTCTCTCTCTCTCCCCTCTGCTCTAAGAAAGGCAATGCCTGGGCCTCTCAACACACCTTCCCACATTAACATTTATCTTATTTCATCCCTGGGCTCATGTTACCACTTGACCGGTGAGCACAGATACAGACAGACCCAAGAGCAGCAAACGCCGTATTTAAATATACACACACAAACTCCTCTTTCCAAACCACAGACATCAAGGCCAAACTTAAAACCATGGAGGAGAAACAAAAGGCCTGACAAATGAATCTGAGAGGTGCATTCAGATGACCCCGTCAGCCAAGACTGAAGAAAGAAAGACTCCAGGCTTCAGGAACTCACAAGCCAAGCCAGAGGCCAGCCGAACCACCCAGCTCTCCGGTACATGGTCCTTGCCAATAGAAACCCTCCTTTGCTCTGCGCTCCATAGCCACCACTCTCTGGCAAATGCCAGCTAGTGGGAATTCCCAAATTAAATCAAGCAATGTGGACAGCTGAGCCTTCGAGGGAAGGGAGGTGAAGGGGCCGCTGAATCGGGTTTTGAACAAGGTAAGAAGCTGGCGGATTTCAGTACACCCGGCCTTTCACAAAACCCTGAAAAGCATCCCTCTGGAGGAGAAAACGGCCTTTGAAGGAAAAGAGTTCCTTCCATTTCTTTGTGGTAACTTTGTAGCCAGCCATTCCTAGCACAGTCTCTCCGTGAACTGCTTCCAACTCCCCCCCCTCCAAGTTCTGCCGGAGAGAGGATGGATGCTGCAAGGAGCTAAACGAAACTCCTTCTCCTGGACCCCTGTCCACCAAGTCTCACCAAGACAGCCCAAGAGCATTTTCCCCACGCCACCTAGTGCAAGAAGCTCTCCAGGCGATCATAATATTGTTTCGTTTCTTTTCTTTCTGTCTTTTTTTTTTTTACACATTTTGGGCCTGCAAAGACCTCTTCCCCCCCCCCCCCATCAAACGATTGTTTTAGAAATGGGTACTTCCCTGGGGATTTTTTTTTCCCCTCATGCATCTGGGACGGGGTGGGGGATGAGACGCAGAGCGAAAGATTGAATCCTTTAAGAGGTTGAATCCCATCTAACCAGGCAAAACCACCTTTGACCACCTGCAGAACGCACAAGGTCACGTGGGCTCCCTGCAGCTCCTTAACATAGTACCCAGCGCTCAAGCCCCCGTAAACAAATCCCAGAGAGAGAGAGAGAAATTAGAAATTAATAATAATAATAATAATAATAACTCCCTCCTCCCACAGGAAAAGAATAATCATGGCAACAGCTACAACCCGCAATAATAAATACGGAACACCAATTATTACTGCTACCACCAGCACCCGGCCGAGCACAGACTACAGCCGCACTAGAAAGAGAAGGGACATCCGCGCTGGCTTTGCCAGGTGATAAATCATAGCGCATCATTCGTGCCCACCTGCTTTACCCCCTCCCTTCCCCGGGCCCTCCGTCAACGCACAGAACCCCAAAAGGAAGGGGGACAGACTGGAGAAGGGGAAGGGATGGAAGGATTGCCCCCCCCAACACACACACACACACACACACACACACACACACACACACACACCCGCGCGCCCCAGGCAACACCTACCTCCAGGGTCCTGATCTCCTTCTGCGTGAGGTCGTTGGAAGCTGCACACTTGGTCCTAAGCCCTTCCAGATTGGAGATGCTCAGGTCGATCATGTTCTGGACCAGCTCGCACTGCTGCAAGGCTTTTTGCAAACTCAGAGGTTGCTGCTCTTCGCTTTTCGTCATGTTTTCCTCATCCATCGCTTGCTCTGCAACCCCCCCTTCCCCTCCTCCTCCTCCTCCTCCACCTCCTCCCAGAAAGAAAAAAGGGGGAGGGAAGGAGTGGAGGTAGAGGGAGTCCACCCCACCCCCCCTACGCCTCCCCAACCTCTGCGACTTCTCAGCAGTGTCTCCTGAAGAAACCCAACATCTCACACAAGCTTGAGGGGGTGGGGGAATTGGAGGAGGGGACAAGAGCCAAAATTTATTATTATTTGGGGTGGGGGAGAGTATCAGGCAGTCTGCATTAGAATGTCCCTTGTCTCTCTCCTCTCTCTTTCTATGTGTCTCTAGTCCCTAAAAAAGGGAGAGATGCCCGTTTGTCAGAAGCCAGCCAGGTGGTAGGGTGCAGTCTGTACACTTAGAGAGGAGGAGGAGAAAGAGGAGGAGGGCGAGGAGGAGGAGGAAGGGGAGGAGGAGAAGTGGAAGGAGGAGGCAGAGGGAAATAGAGCTCACGCTTCGCACACCGGCTCCGTGAAGGGCGGAATTATATGTATATAAATCTATTTGGCCGGCTGGCTTTTATGTTAAAAAGGAGCGCGCCTGCCCCCCTCCCGGTCGCGGTGACACGGCATGGTCCGCGGGTCCCCGCGCTCAGCGTGCTCTCGGGATGCTGTGCGCACGGCTGGCGCGGCTGCGGCGCCCACTGCGGCTGGCTGCGGTCTGCTCCTCGCGACAACGTTGCTGCTGCTGCTGCTGCTGCCGCCGCCGCCGCTGTCGCCGTTGCTGCTGCTGCCGCCGCCGGGCTCCAGGGGGGACGGCTGCTGCAATCGCTCCTGCCTCGCTCCACACCGACATCTTGCCTGTCAATCACAGGGCGGGGTGGGGGAGCGGAGCGAGGGATGCAGCGCCGAGAGGCGCCGTGCGCGCAGCCGGTCCCCGGGTCCCCCCCACCCACCCACCCTGGGCGCGCCTGGGACCCGCTGGCAGCAGGCGGCGCGTGCACCTGCCCGCCGGGCCACCCTCCAGCCCGGGAGGCGGGGTCCCTTGGGACTAAGGGACTCGCGTGCGGAGCGCAGCCGCTACGACGCTGGGGGGGGAGGGGAGGGGAAGGGGGGCCGGGCTGGTCCCCGAGGTGGCGGGGAGGCCCGGCCCGGGGGCGGGGAGAGGTACTTGGTGGCCTGGGTGGGGGTGGGGGCCACTACGCCAGCACGGATCTCGCGAGACGAGGCCGGAGCGTGGCTCAGCAGGTGCGCGGGGACCCGGGAGCAGGTGCGCGCCCCGCTCGCAGGGCTCCGAGCACCGCTCCTGGCTTGGCGGGTGGCTTCTTGTGGCTTTTAGTGGGCTGGAGGGTGCGGGAAACCAACCTTGATGGCTTTCCCAGAGTTGGGACGAGTGGGAGGCAACGGCTACTTGGGCCTGATCTAGCTAAGGTCCATTTGCTGGATGACAGGGGACTTGGCTTTGCTCCTTGTCCCACAAGGGCTTGTAGAGTCTTAACTCCAGCTACCCACCCTACCCTTTGTCAGTCACCTAGGGTACCGGAGTAAAGAATGCCCAGTACATTTTAAAGAAGTTGACGGCAAGGAAGGATACTTTGCGACAAGAAAGGGGAACCCTGTAAGAAATTCAAATTTCACTATGCAGTTAATAAAGTTATACCGAGTGCCTCTGTTACAGATACGCTTTTTATTAATTTATGGGCGGCGGGCGGGGGGGCGGGGGTGTTCACGTGCAGCACAGCGTGCCCGCGAGGTTAGTGCCCAGATGCTGAAGTCAATTCTCTCCTTCTACCCTAGGCTCCGGGAATTGAACTTAGCTGTCCGTCCTCACTGAGCCATTTCCACGAACCTGTTATAAATTAATAAAAGGCACAGCTTTTCTTCTTAGCCGCATGTGATGACACACGCTTTTAATCCTGGCGCTAGGGAGGCAGAGGCAGGTGGATCTCTGGGAGTTCGAGTCCAGCCTGCTGCTGGTCTATCTGTATAGCGAGTTCCAGGCTAGCCAGAGCTACATAAGGCGACCCCGACAAATAAATAAATAAATAAATAAA
This sequence comes from Tokudaia tokunoshimensis, assembly GCA_036184795.1. Lineage (NCBI taxonomy): Eukaryota > Metazoa > Chordata > Mammalia > Rodentia > Muridae > Tokudaia > Tokudaia tokunoshimensis. The sequence goes on along the minus strand of BTHU01000006.1, from coordinate 7,520,135 downwards.
TAAAAATACATTGTGTTACGATTCTGTCTAAACTCCTCCCCATAGTTACCTGGCAACAGCCAGGTAGGCCTGGCCCACTATAAAAGGGGCTGCTTGCCCCTCCTCTCCCTTATCCTCTCTCCCTCTTTTCCTCTTGCTCTCTTGTTCTCTCTTGCCCTCTTGGGCTCTTCCTTTCCCCCTTCCCTTCCCCCCTCTCTCCACGTGGTCATGCCCAGCCTCTACTTCTCTCCTCTCTGCCTTTCTCTGCCTCTACTACCCCCTTAACTCCCCTCCCCATGCCCTAAATAAACTCTATTCTATACTACAATACTGTCGTGTGTGTGTGTGTGTGTGTGTGTGTGTGTGTGTGTGTGTGTGTGTGTGTGCGCGGTCCCTCAGGGGGAAGGGATGCCTCACCATGGGCCCACTGACGCACCCACCCTCCCCCACACCTCACCACACACCCCATAGAACATATTCTTTACCCATTTCTCTTTTTATGAACACAACATATTGTAGGTTAAAGAGAAAGGAACTGAGACGACTTATCCCAAGAAGCCTTTATTGAGAGAATGGTATCCATCAGGAAACACGGTAGCTGCAGAGGCTGCAACCTAGTAACTATCACCCATTTGCAAATGGTGTCTGGCTACTTTTGCCCTGTTGAAAAGCCACTAGTTGCAGCAGAGATGGCATGGCTTGTGGCAGCTAAAATATTTACCATCTGGCTCGTTCCAGGGAGCTATGCCAACTCCTGATTAAATCTGTGTTTTCTATATGAACTCTGCCCAGACCGCACATCATCCTAATTCTCTCTGACTTTTTCCTTGACGTTCAGGGTGAAGTCAAATGCCATCTCATGGAAGTCTCCCATGACTGATTGACAGATTAATATCCCTAACGAACTGTCCATAGGCTGTGTTTACAATACTGAGTAGCCTGGTGTGGCATGTAGCTGAAGGCCCAGCAGCTTGGGAGGCTGAGGCAGGAGGATTGCTTGAGCAGAGAAGTTGGAGGTCACAGCCTGGCAACATAGTAAAAATCCCTCATGGGAGAGAGAGAGAGAGAGAGAGAGAGAGAGAGAGAGAGAGAGAGAGAAGAGAGAAGAGAGAGAGAGGAGAGAGAGAGAGGACTCTTTGATCCCAGCACTCAGGAGGTACAGAGGCAGTCAGATCTCTGAGTTCAAGGCCAGCCAGGTCTTCAGTTTCAAGACAGCCAGAGCTACACAGAGAAAGTCCTGCCTTAAAGGAGGGGGGAGTGGGGGGAGAGAAACAAAGCAAGAGAGAGGGTGAGTGAGAGAAAGAGAACACCCCATCTCTGCATCTCTGGCGCACACATGAGCTGCGCTAAGGGTGGTGTGAGACCCAGAACACACGTGCCGACATTTATCATTCCTAGGGAAAGCCACCTGTGGAATGAGCAGGCTAGACCCCAGCAGCCCAGTTAGAGCAAATTGATTTTTAAGACTTTGAGCTAGGGGCTTTAGGATTCACAGAGAGTTGAATCAGAGCGTTCTCCATTTCTATTGGTGTGTGTGTGTGTGTGTGTGTGTGTGTGTGTGTGTGTGTGTGTGTGTAGTTCCATAGCAGAGCACTTTACCTAGCATGCACCAGACCTGGGTTCCATCACACACACACACACACACACACACACACACACACACACACACAACACAACACATGCTCTATCCGGAATGAGGTCAGGCAACCAATTTTAAGCACCACGAGGTCTACGCAGTCTAGTTTGTCTCCCTTCTGGACCTGATGTCTCCAGTTTTCAGCGTTTTCCTTGAATGCAATCAATATTGGTTACATTCAAGTCTTCTCTGACTCCAGCACCTAGCCACCTGTGAGGCTCTTTCTAGCGGCTAATTTTCCCTGTTTTCAGTGATCTAGTCCTATCTCTTAGTGAGCCTTGCTGAATTTTTGTTGCGTGCCAACAGGTGCATATAGACTCTCAAAATGACACTATCCACTTCTGAAGAGCAATGGAGGGGCGGGAGGGAGGAACCTAATCACATCCCCATTAGTGGGCGGAGCTGAGTGAAGAGTGGCTTTCAGTTTCAATGTGATGGCATCTTCCTTGCACACAAAGTTGCCCCCCACCCCTACTCCCTAACCCCCAAAACATAGCAAAACTTTTGAAAACTGTCTTGTTCTTCTGGAACTTTTTACATGCCTTCTCAGCCCTTCACATGGCCCTGTGGTGCGTTCAAATTTGCCAGTTACCCCAAACTAGAAAATGTTATTCTCAGATTCATTTTCTGTCCTTCCCTCAGCAATCAGCCTCCCCAGAGGCCCCCCCCTTGTTTTGTCTTCATGGACTGAGGAGATGAACAAAGGTTCTTCTGGTGTCTCTGCCCCACCCCACCCCTCAGGACCCCCCTATCAGCTCACCCCTTGTAATTCCTCTGTCTTCAGAATCCTGAAATGTGGCTACTCTGGTCCCGGGGTCTTCCACAGATCTCTAAGAGAGTTTAGCAGCAGTGGTGAGGAGGGGTGGGTTTGATATTGTTCCAAAATGGCTTCTCTGGTTGTCATCAAAGATACTTCTGAAGCTTAGATGGTGAAAATGACCAGGAGTCATCAGTTGGCAGGGTAACAGCAGAGAACATCTTTGTCCTGTTTGGAAACAGTCCACACTGTGGATAGCTCCTTTCTATAGGAGAAATACTCTTATTTTTATAATTGACTTTTACATTTTTATTAGTTTGTATTACATGTATTTATTGTGTGTGCATATGTGTGTACATATCTCGATCTCCCTGCACAAACACACACACACACACACACACACACACACACACACACACACGCACGCATGTATAAGACAGAGTTGACATCTTTCAGGAGTCAGACATCTCCTTCCACCATGTGGGTCCCAGGGATCAAACTCGAGTCCTCAGGCTCCGCAGCAAACACCTTTACCCCTGAGCCATATGACAGGCCCTAAAACTCTTTCAGAACCTTTCTAGCAATCACATATAACGTGAGCTGACTCTGCCATCAGACACAGCACATGGGGCTTTTAATGTGAAGTAGACAGCGGAGAGGAGTCTGCCAGCGTCATGGCAGACAACACACCTGCTCTCCGGTGCCCAGTCTACATGCATTGTGATGTCCATGGTGAGGGGCTTGATGTCGTGTCCACAGGTGTCCCTTACAGCTGCTTTGGGGATCATCCCTGACCCCACAGCCCACGATGTCTCTCGAGTCCTCCTGGACTCTTTCCAACCGTGCCTGGTCTGCTTGGGCAGTTCTAACAACAAGAGGGAAGGAGGTAGATGCAGTAAAGATCTCGATCTCTCTCCCTCCTCCTCCCCTTCCCTCCTTCTCCCTCCCTCCCTTACTCCCTCCCCCTCTGTCTTCCTCACCCCCTTCCTCCTTCTCTTTCTCTCTCTACCTCTCTCTCCTTCCCTCCTTCCCTCCCTTCCTCTCCCTCTTCCTCCCTCTTCCTCCCTCCTTCTCCTTCCCTCCCTTACCCCCCTCCCCCCTGTCTTCCTCACCCCCTCTCCCTCCTTCTTTCTCTCTCTCTACCTCTCTCCCTCCTTCCCTTCCTTCCTCTCCACCTCCCTTCCTCTCCCTCTCTCCCCCCTCCATCTTTCTGCTTCTCTCCCTCTCTCCCTCTTTCCCCCTCTTTTTCTCCCTTTCTCTCTCCCTCTCTGCCTCTCTCCCTCCTTCCCTCCCTCCCTCTCCTCCTCTGTCCCTCCTTCCCTCTCTGCCTCTCTCCCTCCCCAGGGTCTCTTGTAACCTATAACCTGCTATAATAGCAGATGATAACTTGGAACTTATGACCCTGCTCCCTCTACCCTCCGAGGGCTGAGGTGTAACCCCCCAGATGGTTCAGGAGTTTGCAGTGAGCTCAGTGGAGAGTGGACCTCTCCTTCCCTGCCAGTTCCCCACCACCTGCAGGACCATCCTCACCAAGAACTGACAGTCCCAGAATGACAGCTGCCTCGCTGTGTCCAGCTGCCCAACTACTGATCCAAAAGGCAGGTAGGGAATCTTTAGAGACCTAGAGATCTGGGCACCCTATCAGGGCTAAGGCACAGTGGTGACCTCCCACACACCTGTTTCCATTCTTGCCCTTGGAAGCACCCCATCAGCTCCCAGAGCCCTTTGCTGAAAGGCTCTCCTCTTGGCTGAGCCTTTTCAGAATGGCTCAAGACCAAGCGTGCTTTGAGATAGTCACCCGGCCCCTAGTAAACAGGATAGGCCTGTCAGAGAAACTTCTAGATAAGATCTTGACCTTATCCTGTGTAGGCTGGAGGTTGATAGTTACAGATGGTCAAGGGACAAGTCTGGCCACCTCTTCCCAGAAGAGGAATTTCACCTTTGAGCAGAAACTCCAGAACACCAGAAAAGCGCCACTTTGTACCCTGCTGATTGGTGGTGAGCTGCCCTCAAGGTTTTCCAAATTGCCTTGGGCTCACCAATTAGAGAGTAGTAGATCAAGAGGCAAAGGGACCATCTGCCTGGAAATTTGCACAACCAACACTGACTTCTTCTTTTCTTTTCTTTTTTTTAAGTTACAATTTTAAGTTTGTTATGCAGCAGTAGATAACAAATACAGTATCCAAAACAATTAATTAAATATTGCTTGTGTTATGCAGCAGTAGATAACAAATACAGTATCCAAAACAATTAACTAAATATTGCTTGATTGTATTCCCCCCACTTCCCATTTTCCCCTCCACAAACCCCCATCCCATCCCTCCTCCCTCTTGCTTCTATGAGGGTGCTCCCCCACCCACCCACTCCCACCTCACTGTCCTAGCATTCCCCTATCCTGGGGCATTGAGCCTTCACAGGACCAAGGGCCTCCCCTCCCATTGATGCCAGATAAGGCCATCCTCTGCTACATGTGCAGCTGGAACCACGGGCCCCTCCATGTGTACTCTTTGGTTGATGGTTTAGTCCCTGGGAGCTCTGGGGCAGGGAGGGGGGTCTGGTTGGTTGATATTGTTGTTCTTTCTGTGGGGTTGCAATCCCCTCAGCTCCTTCAGTCCTTCCCCTAACTCCTCCATTGGGGTCCCTGTGCTCAGGTTGGCTTTGAGCATCCACATCTGTATTTGCCAGGCTCTGGCAGAGCCTCTCAGGAGACAGCTGTATCAGGCTCCTGTCAGCAAGCACTTCTAGGCATCAGTAATAGTGACTGGGTTTGGTGGTTGCATATGGGATGGATCCCCCAGGTGGGGCAGTCTCTGGATGGCCTTTACTTCAGTCTCTGCTCCTTTCTTTGTCCCTGTATTTCCATTAGACAGGAGCAATTCTGAGTTAAAATTTTTGAGATGGGTGGGTGGCCCCATCCCTCAACCAGGGCCTGTGAGAAACCAACACTGACTTCCTAAACATGCTATGCAGCCAAGAGTGACCTCGAACTGCTGATCCTCCTGCCTCCACTTCCCAAGGCGTATGACAGGCATGTGCTGGGGATGGAGTCCAGGCCTCTCTGAATGCTAAGTAAACACTTCTAACTGAGCCAAGTCTCTGGCCTCTCTTAACTTCCTAGATGCCTTCCCGGTCTTCCCCGGCTGCCTCTTTTTTGTCTCTCTTTCTTCTTCTTCGACTTCATCTTCCTACTAATTTTTGAGATGAGATAGAAGCTCAGAACAGTAGCCCGTGAGATACCACCAAATATCTCACAGCTGCACAGGATTGAGATTCCGTTCTAACTCACTGAACCCCCAAATATAAATGACTTTAAAAATAGCTTCAATAAGAGCCAACAAAATGTTCCTCTCTTTAATATTGTAGGCTTCTCTGACATCGAGGAAAACTATTTTTCTAGAGTTCTCCTTTTGGGGCCTTTTGATTCTGTGTCTTCATTTCTCTCGCAAGTGGATCGCTCTGTCCACGTCGGGATCATCTGGGCTGTGAGAATGGGCCATTTGGCCCAGTGATTTATGCTGGTTTTCCAAGTTAAAGACTCCGAGGATTCGGGCAGGAGTGGCGCACACCTTTAATCCCAGCACTTGGGAGGCAGAGGCAGGTGGATTTCTGAGTTCGAGGCCAGTCTGGTCTACAGAGTGAGTTCCAGGACAGCCAGGGCTACACAGAGAAACGCTGTCTCGAAAAAACAAAAACAACAACAACAAAAAGACTCCGCGGTATGCCGCGTGTTTTCAGTTACAGCACTCAGGACAGAAGAGCCACCCTTCAAGCTCCCAAAGACACAACGGTGAGGCGACTTCATTTTAAGTTCCTATCTAGCCTTATCAGCAGCACAAGCTCCTCCCACCTTTCTGTCCATTCGCACCACGTGCATGCAGTGCTCGTAGACACCACAAGAGGGCGTTGGATCTCCTAGAACCGATTACAAAGAGTGGCGAGCTTCCAGGTGAGTAATGAACATTGAACCTGGGTTCTTTAGAAGAGCAGCCAGTGCTCTTAACTGCTGGGCCATCTCTTCTCTCTCAAGGCCCAAAGGTTTTGGTTCTTTTAATTTATTCATTCCGTGAAAATTTTAGACATGCATATACTTGATCGAAATCACCCTTCCATGAATGTCTCTCATAATTTCCTTCTCACTAAACCCTTTCTTCTCTAATAGGTTTCCTCCCTACTCCCATATCTTTGGGTGTGTAACCTACTCCATTTGATTAGGGCTGTTTGCTTGAGCATGGCGGTGGGAGTATTTACTGGAGCAGGGGCAACTTACCAGTTGCTACATTGTTTTTAGAAAATATCCTACCCTAGCAACAGTTAGCTGTCAATAGCCTCTCCGGTTGGCGAGGGGATCCAGTCTTTTACAGGTCTTGAGCAGGTAACCATAACTGCTATGGGCTCCTGTGTGCGATGGCTGTATCCCAGCGCTTTCTAATCTCTCTTCAAGTGACTTTTCCTGAGCCTTGGAGGAGTGTGGATGTCACATTTGGGGCATGAGTACTCAACAGTGTCTTGTTCTCAGAATATTGTCCAACAGTGAGTCTCTGCATGTATGACCTGCTGCCCACTGCAAATAGATGTTTCTCTGGCCAAGGCTAAGGTAGCATATTACCCTCTATAAAGCATCAAGATTTAGAAGTTGGTTTTGCAGCATGTTCATTTAGCAAAATAGTTGTGGATTCTGACCTAGGGCTTATAACCTCCCCAGTCACGGGCGTTTGACCTGGTTCAGAGTGCCAGGTATGAATTCTCTCATGGGGAGCAGGCCTATGTTCTGTTAAAAAGCAGTTGTCTGTCTACATAACAATTGGTACCACTATTACACCAATAGTGTGAGGATTTACAGCCGGGCATAATGTTCTTAATGGCTTCTCTTCCCGACAGACCTGCATGTGTATCAACACTGTGGGAGCTAGCCGGCAGAGAGCAAGCTTCCAATTCAGGTCCAGCTTGATGTCTCTGTGTCCTGCCCCCAACGTGTATGATGGCATCAGCAATAGGTTCTTGCCATCTAGTTTTGGAAGAAAACCAAGAACAACCCGTATTGTTGGCATGCAGGGAATTCTCGTTCTCTGGGAATAGCCAACTCCTGGCACTGAGATGTTCATTTATTAAGATCTTATGTTTTCTACAAGTGAGACCAGATCTTCGGTTCAGACTCCATCTTAGAGAGCCTGACTTAAGGTTAAGCTTGAGTTAACTAACAGGCCAGTACCTAGCACCAGTTTCCAGGTTACCCTCCCCCCCCCCCCAGTAAGACCTATGTCTAACACCAGAACCTTCCTAGCCTTAGCTGATGACTTTTCTTGAATCAAATCATTTCCTTTTCTTTCCTTTTTTTTTTAACTTTTCCAAGTTACCCCTCAACAAAACCTGCATCTAGCACCAGTTTCCAGGTTATTCCCCAACAAATCTGCACTCCCAGGTTACAAGCCTGCCCCTGACACTTACTTCCTAACAACCACCAATCAGGAGGAAGGCAGAAGTTAAGTTTATGGTTTGGCTCCAGCACCAACCAATTATGTTAAAGGCTATAATGGGCCCCCAATCAGATGTGTGCTAGACTAGATACTTCTTGCCTCTATAAATATCTGCTTGAAATTGAACTCGGAACTGTTCCCTCTGTTCTGCTGCATCAGAAGTGGTGGTGGGGGTGGGGGCTGGAGAGATGGCTCAGCAGTTAAGAGCACTGACTGCTCTTCCGAAGATCCTGAGTTCAAATCTCAACAACCACATGGTGGCTCACAACCATCTGTAACGAGATCTGACGCCTTCTTCTGGAGTGTCTGAAGACAGCTACAGTGTACTTACATATAACAATAAATAAATCTGAAAGAAAGAAAGAAAGAAAGAAAGAAAGAAAGAAAGAAAGGGTGGTGTGGCCAAAGTTCAGGCTTGTAAATAAAGACCCTAATGTGATTAGATTGGAGTCAACTCCTGAATGGTCTTTTGGAGCTCACAAACGCTTCCTGACATAATGCAAGTGTCTATCCCGTTGTTAATTCTCAGTAGATTCCCAGTTGCAGGCTTTCGGGTTAGGCGGTAGTTCTTGAGGTAGTATTGAACTGTTTCTCTCCAAGTGGATGGTCCATCCCTCACCCACACAAGAGGGTGCAATTCCTTCCTATTTTTGGCTCATGACTTTTCTTGAATCAAATTATTTCCTTTTCTCCCCCCCCCCTTTTTCTTTTTTTCTTTTCTCTTTCTTTTTTCTATGCAATGCTGAGGATTGAACCCAGGATCTCACTCATGTTAATCAGAAATTCTACCACTGAGCTACCGCCCAGCCCTGAGAGAGAGAGAGAGAGAGAGAGAGAGAGAGAGAGAGAGAGAGAGAGAGATCGTTCTTAAATTCCTCAGGCTGACCTAGAGCTCACTCTATAACCCACACAGGCCCTGAATTTGTGATCCTCCTGCCTCTGCTCCCCAAGTCTCTAGAATTACAGGCATTTGACACCAGGCTGGGTATTGTCTCACTAATTCTTTTAAGATTTTGTATTATTTGTCACTATGTGTACACGGGTGTCTTGCACAGGTATGCATATGTGAATACAGTGCCCTGGAAGTCCAACAGGAGAAGCTGGGGCCCCTGGAGCTGGAGTTCCATGAGCTTATGAACTCCGCAACCTGAGTGCTAGGAATCAAATTCAGGTTTTCTGGAAGAGCTCTTAACCGCTGAACTGACTATTCAGCCACTAGTAAGCTGCTTCGCTAGCAATCCCCAGCCTCCACACCACGCGGCTCACAAACATCTGATAACTCCAGCTCCAGGGGATTCAATGCTTTCTTCTGGCCTCCTCAGACACTCATGTTCACCTGCATACACCCTGACATCGTCAAAAAGGAGATAAACTGTAGAAAGAGGAGGAGGAAGGAGAAGAAGAGGAGGCGGAAGAGACGGAAGAGAAGAAGAGGGGGACGAAGAGACTGAGGAAGAGGAAAAAGAGATGGAGGAGGAAGAGGAGGGAGGAGGAAGAGGATGGAGAGGAAGAAGAGGAAGAGGAAGGAGACTGAGGAGGAGGAGGAAGAGGAGGATGAAGAGGAGGAGGAGGAAAAAGAGATGGAGGAAGAAGAGGAGGGAGAAGAGGAAGAAGAGGAAGAGGAAGGAGATTGAGGAGGAGGAGGAGGAGGAAGAAGAGGAGGATGAAGAGGAGGAGGAGGAAAAAGAGATGGAGGGAGAAGAGGAAGAGGAAGAGGAAGGAGATTGAGGAGGAAGAAGAGATGGAGGAGGAAGAAGAGGAGGAGGAAGAAGAGGAAGAAGGTGCTGTGCTAAACGACAGAAACCAGTCACAGAAAGTTATAGTGTAGAATTCCTTTTTGTTTGTTTTTTTGTTTGGTTTTATTATTGTGGTGGTGGGTTTTTTCTTCTTTTAAGACGGGTCTCTTTATGCTGCCTTGGCTGTCTTGAAACTCACTCTGTAGACCATGCTGGTCTCCAACTCACAGAGATCTGCCTGCCTCTGCTTCCTGAGTGCTGAGATTAAAGGAGTGAGCCACCGCACCAGGCTTGTGTGATTTCTTGTACGAAACATTCAAGCACTAGGCAAGATGTGACATTTTGTGTGTAGGGTATAAAATATTTTTTTTCAGTTGCAGAGGACAAACCAGTGTAGCATAAAGGTGATCATGTAAAAAATAAAAAAGTTCAAGGGAGGTATGTCACAACAGCTGGACAACTTTCCTTCTCACCCAGGATTTGAACTCTGCCTTCTGTATGGGGTCCCTTTTAGGGTAGCTTTCTCTCAGGATGTTAGAAAGATAAGAGAATTGGTTATCTGGACAAGAGTCTCACTGTGTAGCCCTGACTGGTCTCAATGTCTAGACCAAGCTGGTCTTGAACTCACAGAGATCTGTCTGCCTGCCTCTACCTCCCTAATCCTTGTATTAAAGGTATGCAACACCATACCTGAGCCTAACAGAAACCTTAGCAACTGTATTAGAGTCTCTTCCCACTACATCTAGCAAAAGTTGGAGGATTATGGCTGAGATTCCTACCAGCCGGGGAGGGGGGTAGAGACTGATTGGCCATCTCCTGTAGCCAGGCAGGACTTCCAGTATAGGGAGGGAGACATCAACCCACCTACAAAACCTTTAAGTCAAAATTTGTCCAGCCTACAAGATGTTCAGGGATAAAGATGGAGTAGAGACTGAGGGTCAACCAATGACTGTCCCAACTTGAGACCCATCCATGGGAGAGAGCCAACCCCTGATACTGTTAATGATACTCTGCTGTGCTTACAGACTGGAACCTGGCATAACTGTCTTCTAAGAGGCTTCATCCAGGAATGGATGGAGGCAGATGCAGAGACCCACAGCCAAACACCAGGCAGCACTCGGGGAGTCTTGTGGAAGAGTGGGGGATAGAACTGACCAAGCCAGAGGGATCGAGGACCCCACACAAAGACCTACAGAGGCAACTAACCTGGGCCCATGGGGGCTCACAGAGACTGAACCACCAACTAAAGAAAGAACATGCAGGGGCTGGACTTAGCCCCCCTCCCCCACATATTTGTAGCAGATGTGCAACTTAATCTTCATATGGGTCTCCTCACCATTGGGGTTGGGGACAAGACATCCTCCGTCATTGGTTAGAGCTCCTTGATTTCCATCCTGATACGCAAAATGGCCAGTGTTTGCCCAGAACAATGAGGAAGTTATAATGATGTAAACCTTATGGTGAGCTCCATACCCCAAACCTCTCCTAAGGAGGCAAGGGCATTTCCCCTTTAAGTGGGGGGGACACCTGGGAAGTTTCCAAACTCCCTGGGGTCTGGGCTCCTGCCTTGACATTCTATTCTCTTTGATCTGAAGAGTATGTGTGTTTCAAGGTGCTTCTGAAAAAGTGTTCCAGGGCTGGAGAGATGGCTCAGTGGTTAAGAGCACCAACTTCTTTTCCGAAGTTCCTGAGTTCAAATCCCAGCAACCACGTGATGGCTCACAACCATCTGTAACAAGAGCTGACTCCCTCTTCTGGAGTGTCTGAAGACAGCTACAGTGTACTTACATATAATAAATAAGTAAATTTGAAAAAAGAAAAGGAAAGGAAAGGAAAAAGCACTCCTCCTGAAGATATCAGAAACCAAACAGTTCACCAGTTAAGTCTCTTTTAATTTTGACTAAAATGTCTTTTATTTATTTATTTATTTTTCAAATTTCTTATTTGAAAACTAAGGGGCTGAAGTGCTTAGCTTTGCTCCTTATACTTACAGATATAGCCCCTCGTCAGCTGGCTGGCTAGACACATACAAGAAACATGCAAATAAATCTTCCACTGCAGGTTTGGGGTTTTTTGTTTGTTTTTGGTTTGGGGGCTTGTTTTGTTTCATTTTGTTTTCATTTTGTTTTTGAGGAGAGTGGCTTCATTACCAAAAGCATCTCACAAGACCTTACTTCCCCGACCTGGGTTGCTGAAGCCACTCAGTCTGGAAGCAGGCACACAGGCCATGCGCTTACCTGAGCTGAAAAGTTGTTGTTTGGTTTGGTTCTTGAGACAAGGTCTTGATATGTAGCCATGGCTGTCCTGAAACTCACTCTGTAGACCAGGCTAGCCTTTAACTCACAGAGATCCACCTACCTCTGCCTCACGAAGGCTGGGATTAAAGATAATACACCATCACACCCAGTAGGGGATGGAATTTTAAAAGCTTTGTCATGAAAGTTTGTGCCAGGTGTATGGATGTTGTCCCAGCAGTGGGGACCCGGTGGACAAGGGGGAAATCGTTGACCAACCAGTTTAGTCCAATCAGTGAGCTTCAGATTAAGTGAAGAGTGACTGAGAAGAAACCAGCAACATTGATTTCTAGCCTACACACACACACACACACACACACACACACACACACTCGTGCACGCATGCACACAGAGACAGAGAAAGTCTGCACATGAAAACGTGTATAAGCATACACACAAACACACACACAAACACACACAGATGCCTACTCAGGAGAGAAGCCAGGGCACAGCTCCTTACGATGGCCACATTCCGGAACAGGTGTGTTGGGGGATGCACATGTGGGGGTGATACCCACATAGGAGGAAGCCACGAACTAACATCAAGGGTCTTCCTTTATCCTCCTACAATTTATTTTTGAGACAGGGTCTCTCACTGAACCTGGAGGTCTGGGATTCTCTAACCTGGCTGCCCTGCGACACCCAGGAATCCTCCTGCCTCTGCTCCCAGTGCTCACACCACCACACCTGAATGAACCAAAGGAAACCTGTGCTCACTTAGAGTGCTCTCCTCAGGTATTTAGCCAGCGCGATGGAAAGCTGACAGCAGAGCAACTCCAAGCCAGCTTTCTTCACTCGTTGCCAGAGCGGAAGTAGAGATGCATTGAAGTGACCACTTGGCATTGTTAGCCTGGAAGGCAGCGTCTTCATCCTCATATAAATAAACCACAGGAGAGGCTTTTCCCACATGAGGAGCAGCGGCTGCTCGGCTAGTGACGCTTCTTCCCACAGAAGAGAAGGCTTGTTAAGTACAGTGTGGCTCGGGCCCCAGGAGTCAGTTGTGGAACCCGATGAATGGTGAAAGACATCGCTGTCTCTTCTGCCCCGTGAGCACTTTGTCACGGTGCTGTTATTTAGGTGTGTGGGGGAGACAGGAAACAAGGGAGCTCTTTTGTGTTCGATACTGCCTTGGTCTCCGTTGTTCTGAGGCTACTCTTTGGTTCCGAAGATCTAACGTGACCTTGATTTTGCCACGCTGATCCTGTAGAGTTCTCTACGTCTGAGTACAGCAAGCTGTAACCGTGGCAGGCCTCCCCGGTGTAGAAGCAGATGGGTCGTTTGGAAAGATGTATGTGTGCGGCTAAGTTCTGTGACTTTCCGATATGCCAAACCACCTCCCCAACATTTTGGAGTTACGCAATGGGAAGTGTTTTCCAAGATGCCCTTTTATGTGTTAATTTTGCAAAATTAATCCACAATTAGAATTTCAAATCACCTGAGCAACAGAAGAAAATGAGAAGAAGTTGCAAATCAAAACTAGGGGCTTAATTAGAATTTAGCATTAAGAAGACAATTAATTGTCTTCTTAATTAATTGGCACAGACTGAAGATAGCCTGTATCTGCCCGCTCAGGGCAACATTGGCCAGACTATGAGATCTTGAATTGGCTATTTTTGTTCAATGCTCCTTAAATAAACAAAATGGAAAGCGGACCTTACTCTTTATCATGTGACCCCTTCAGGAAGAAAATGGCTTTTCTTAAAATTTGTTAAATAAACTATGTACTTGAAGGAATCTTTAAATTTCAGAACTTCCCCAAAACACAGTTGTCCAACCTTCATAGTAACAAATGTGTGGAGAGTTTCAATTTTCCACTGTGGGATTTGGACGGTAATCTACTTCTAGGTGCTTTCCTTTTGAATGTTTTTTTAAGAGAGGCTGGAGAGATGGCAGAGGTTAGGAGCACTGGCTGCTCTTGCAGAGGACCCAAGTTCAGTTCCCAGCACCCTCACAGCAGCTCACAAGCATCTGTTCTCTCAGTTCCAGGGCGTCTGTTGCCTCCTCTGACCTCCATGGACACAGGCGCACACATGCAGGCAAAGCACTCGCTTACATACAATACAAATAAATAAATCTTTAGAAGTTTAAAAAAGGAACTTTCTGGAATGTTCTGGAATGTTGGCAAGATAGTCTAAGGGGTTAAAGCATTTGCTACGAAAGCCTGAAGGCCTGAGTTTGAACCACAATGGAAGGGGAGAACTGATTCCACTCCATACAGTTTTCCTCTGGTACACTCACTGTAATGTACATACACACACACACACACACACACACACACACACACCCCACACACACAACACACACACACACAAAACACACACACACACCTTCATGCCTTTAAAAAAATGATTTTGTTCCTTTTGTTTTGAGATTGTGTCTTACTCTGCAGGTCAGGAATTTACTATGTAGCCCAGGCTGGCCTCAAACTCACAGCAATCCTCCTGCTTCAACCTCCTCCCTGGGCTATGCCTGGATTAAGATCTACTTTTCACTTCTTTGTACCCCACGCCACCACAGTGTTAGGGTAAATGGGACACTGACCAGTCGCTTGTTTGTATACAGTCAGCACAAGTCCATATGTAACGATTTGTAGCAAGGGGTTTTCATGTTCACAAAGCCCAAAGCAGCCAGAAACAAGTCAGAGACAAGCAGGGCTTCTTAAAACCCTTTTGTCTTTCTTAATCATAACGACCCTGGAGACTGTAGCTCCAGGCGATGATGCTGAAATCAAAGGATGGGGAAAAAGGAAGATTCCAAAAACTAGATTTTTTTTTTCTTTTCCCCAGCCGGGAGGGTCTTTTATGTGACAAAATAGCTGGGTGAGAATTAAGGGCTGCGTTTCCTGGTGCAGACTCCACACAAGAGGGAGTTTCCCCTTCCCCCAAGCAATTAAACCTTAGAGTTCTGGGGTGTGGGGCTTTGCCCAACCCAGGGGAAAAGCTAGGAGCAGGGAGCAGCAGATGAGCTGTTAAACAGCTGCAGGGCCTTAGAGAGGGGTGGGAGGAGAGAGAGAGAGAGAGAGAGAGAGAGACAGAGAGAGACAGAGAGAGACAGAGACAGACAGACAGACAGACAGAGACACAGAGACAGAGAGACAGAGACAGAAAGACAGAGACAGAGAGAGAGAGACAGAGACAGACAGACAGACAAACAGACAGGCAGAGACAGAGACACAGAGACAGAGACACAGAGACAGAGAGAGAGATTAATTTCTCCAGGACAGTGGGCTAAAGAGACATTGCCAATATCCAGGGACCTTATCAACCAATAATGGCACATGACCGGAAACCCTATTCACAGAAAGATCCTGGGACTCAGGCCCCCACTTCTGAGAAGCTCCCAGCAAGTGTAACAACTCACATTCTGTCTCCATTTAGCTCTTGGAGAAGCCCAAGCTAATTGGGTAGGTGGTACTCGAACAACGATAAAAATTCTGGGTCTTCTTGAGTCTGAGAGAAAAAAAAAGTAGCTGTTGATATTCAGAGAGATTGTGTGTGTGTGTGTGTGTGTGTGTGTGTGTGTGTGTGTGCGCGCGCTGAATCAGCTCTATGTAACCATGATACCTGAGATAATCAGTTTACAAAGAGTAGTTTCTTTGGCTCATCGTTTTTTTCCGGCATCCTATGATAGGCTGGTCCTACAGTTTTTGAGGCTGTTGAGCCTGTGGTGAGGCGGAACATCATGGCAGAAGCATACGGCGCGGAGGAAGTGGTTTGCTCCATGGTAGATATGAAGTGAATAGAGATAGGAAGAGCCTCAGTCCTCATAATCTCCTTAAAGGGTACGCCCACCAGTGACCTAAAGACCTCCCACAAGGAGGCCCCAGCCCTCAAAGGTTCCAGTCTCTTGATAGTATCAAGCCCGAGACCAAACCAAACTCACAGGCCTTTTGGCCAATGCAGACCAGAACTGTACCAACCAACAAAGGACACCTCTTCCACCAGACTGCAAAAAGCACCTTCGAATCTAAGTCCCTCCTCCAACATTTTTCTCAACAACTTCAAGGCAGATAAGAGACAAAAGAGGAGGGGGCCTCAGTACCATCTGTCAGTCTCTGGCCCATGGACAGACAGCGGTGAGAGAACCTGCGTGTGCACACAAAACACACACACACACACACACACACACACGCACGCACGCACGCACACACACACACACACACACACACATGCACACACGCTCTCGTGCTCTCCCGTGCTCTCTACAAAACAAAATAGGCTTAAACAAAACTATTTTCTCTCTGCAGTTGCTTGCACCTGAATCTGGAGCCCTCCTAAACCAGCAGGTACTGCCTGTCACGTGATTCAGACTTGGGCTCCCAGAAGCAGTGACCTCTCCCCACTCGGTTCGCTGGAGGTACTTTGAATCGCGTGGAGATGTCTCATTCCTGCATGTAGGTTTTCTGCTCAATTCTTAGACTGAAAAACTTGAGTGGACAGAAATGGCTCGAGCCTTTAACCCTAACATTTGGAAGGCTGAAGCAGGGGCCCAGCTGTGCTACTACTGTATTTAGAAAGAAAGGGAAGAGTTGAAGAGGAAGAGAGACTTGGTGTCAGAAGGATGTTTGGTTTTGGTTTTTTAGAGAAGCGGTTTCTCTGAGTAGCCCTGGCTGTCCTGGAACTCACTCTGCAGCCCAGGCTGGCCTCGAACTCAGAGGTCTTGCCTGTCTCTGCATCCTGAATGCTGGGATTAAAGGCGTGCACCACCACTACCCAGCCCTACCACTTAAAGGGTCCAACACCTCTCACCCCTTCGATGCAGACCAAGCTTCTAAGAGGTGAACCCCAGAAAACATACTCAACTCAGCACCCCAACACCCCTCACCCCTGCGATACAGACCATGCTTCTAACAGGTGAACCCCAGAAAACATACTCAACTCAGCACCAAACCACAGTAGCCTCTAAGAAAGTGAGATGGTTGATGTGGGATAATGTAGGAGACAAATCTCTGGCCTGTCTGTGAAGGAAATTTCTAGAGTAGATTCATGATGGTGGGCAGACCCCACCCTAAATGTGGGTGACAGCAGCCCATGGGCTGGGGTTCAGAGCTAGAAAAAGGAGAAAGCAAGCTTTGCGCAAACTTTCATCTTTCTCTGCCTCCCGATTGTAAAGATGATGTGACCAGCCGCCTCCTCTACCATCGCGACCATCACACCCTTCAGTCAGGAACCAAAATGGACATTTTCCATTACTGTCACAGCAAGGAGACAAGTAGTTGCCACAGAGGTCACCGTGAAACGACCCCCTGCGTTTGGTCCTTTGTTCCGCTTTCTTCTTGAAGATGAAGAAGCAATATAGCGAATGGGATTCGCACTTAGGTGGGTTTCAATCCCTTGGAGGGCTTATTAGACCACAGGAGGCGGCATAATAACTCACCCCTGAGTTTCCGAATTGATGAGTTTGGGGTATGAGAAGGCAATTACTATGTCTAACAACATCCCAGGGGACATGGCTGCTGTGACTGTTGCCAATGCAGAGTTCACCGGTGTCCCGGATGATCCTTGGCTCAATAGAGGAGATATATTCCCAACGCCATCATAAATGAACACTCCCCAACAAACCCATCGTAAAGAGGACAATTCATAGGATGAAATGTAGTTTATTGGGGTCCATGTATGCAGTAAACACTAACTATTCAGAACACTGTCCTGACCACAGGACAGTCTAATAGATATCATCTAGAACCATCCATCCATTCATTCATCCATTCAGCTGTTGTTGAGTATTTCCTTTGAGCCAGACCATGTTACAGGCACCTGGTGGTGCGTGATGGTCAGTAATACAGCATCTCTCCTCAGTGACCTACAGTCCACAGCCAGCTGCATGCAGATGATGTCATCGAGCCAACTACAGCATCATCCAAACAAATTCTTTGTTTTTGGTTTTTGTTGTTGTTATTGTTTGATTTTGTTTTTGTTTTCCGGGATGGGTTTTCTCTTGTAGCCCTGGCTGTCCTGGAACTCACTGTGTAAACCAGGCTGGTCTCGAACTCAAGGATCCACCTACCTCTGCCTCCCAAGTGCTGGGATTAAAGGCATGTGCCACGACTTCCCTAAACAAGTTTTTGTACCAAGCACCCGACTCTGGTGTTTAAGGACCCACCCTGAGATGGTGTAAGAACAAAGAGAGGCAGGGCTGGGCATGGTGGCCACGCCTTTATTCCCAGCTTGTTTCAGGAGAGTAACAAGACCAGAGGGCCACTGCCACTGGAGTCAGGAGTGTGGCTACAGGTTAAGGACAAAGGTGACTTCATCCTGGCTAGAATGTTTCTTGGTTTACATTTGCAAGGGGGTCCAAGGGTAAAGACAGACATGAATCTAATGTTTTTGTCTGCTTATGGTTTACAGGACAACCCAGCCAGATGTTACAGTGATGTTCTGGTCCCAAATGACTGACATGTGACACTGTATCCATGAAAACCTGAACAGCAGGTGCACATGAGCTTTTATTAGAAAGTGTCCTTTCCGTGTGTGTGTGTGTGTGTGTGTGTGTGTGTGTGCTTAGGTGTTCACTTGAGTGCAGGTGCATACATATGTGTGCATGTATATGTGTGTGGAGACAGACCAGAAGTCAAGCCCTGGGTATCACTCTTCAGAAGCCATGCATCTTGGGTTAGAGACAGGGTCTCAGACTGCCTTGAGGCTTGTCCACGAGGTTAGGCTGACTGTTGTCCTATCTCTGGCTTCTCAGTGTAAGGGTTAGAAGCCCATACCACTGCTCCTGCCTTTGTATGTGGGTTCTGGGGATCAGACTCGGGTCCTCAAGATCCCACAGCAAGCGCTTGACTGAGAAACTTCCCAGTCCTGAGAATTTTTTCTGGTCTCATCTGACCCTCTCAGCTCAAGGAGGGGATAGTACCAACAGAGGGTTGTTAGCAGTTTGAATTTAAACATGGTGGCCAAATGGTATGCTCATATGGTATATACTGCCAACTATCTTAGTTACTTTCCTATTGCTCTAAGAAGCACCACGACTAAGACAACTTATATAAGAGAGAATTCATCAGGAGCTTAGTTCTCAGAGGGTTGGTTATCATGATGGGGAGAGTGACAGCAGACAGGCATAGCGCTGGAGCAGGTTCTGGAAAGGATTAGAAGGTGTGGTGTAGGCATAAACTTTTTGCAACCTACTTTTTTTTTTAAGATTTATTTACTATGCAGTGTTCTGTATGCATCTGTGCCTACATACTAGCAGAGGGCATGTGGGTGCTGGGAATTGAACTCAGAACCTCTGGAAAAGCAGTCAGTGCTCTTAACCTCTGAGCCATCTCTCTAGCCCACAAGCTACTTTTAATAAGGGTTCAACCTCTCCTCTAGCCTACCACCCTGCAGAGATAGTAGACGAGAAAAGCTATTAGGAAGTGGCCCTGTTCAGCAGTAGCTCTTTGGGGGCGAGCTCGATCTTCTTTGGCAGCAGTTCAGTCCCATAGCAAACGCCAAATACACCTCAGCAGTTGCAGACCAGTCCTCTAGGCAGGCAGACACCATGCACGAACCAAAAGCTACAGAACAGTCCTTTCCGCAGGCAGACACCAGGCACAAACCAGGAACTGTAGTTCAATCCTGAAGAAACCGAAAGGCTCGCCAACTGGTGGAACCTCACAAGCAGTTCTTGGGTGAGTTTCTCTCAATGGTAGCGTTACCATAAGTTGAGCTCAACAACGCTATGGAAGGCGAACCAATACATGCACATGGTTAGCGAAGAACAGCGAGGTGGAGTAAATCAAACCAATGCTCAATGCTCGTCTCCCACTGTCTGTGGGGTCATAGTTATACTCCTTCATCAAGCGCCCTTTCTTGTGTCTGCTGTATCCAAATGTCCTTTCACCTGTGTCTGCTTCAGGAAAACATTCTTTCCATGTGTCAGCTTTAGCAAGACATCCTTCCACCTGTGTGCCCCAGCAAACCATCATTTGCCATAACTAACTTTGCAAAGAAACTAGAAGTTTGCACTTCAGTGTGATCACGTTGGTGGAGGCATGTCACTGAACGTGGGCTTTGAGGTTGCAAAAGCCCACAGCATCCATTCCCAGTTAACTTGCTCTCCACAACCCCCACTTAGGGTTGGCATCTCAAATGCAAGGTCTTGGCTACTGCTCCAGTGCCCTGTCTGCCTGTTTGCTGCCATGCTCCCAATCATGACAGCCAGGGAGACATCCTCTGCAACTGTAAACAAGCCCCCAGATAAATGCTTTCTTATGCTAGTTGACTTGTCCTGGTTTTTCTTTGAAGCAATAGGAAAGTACTGAAGACAGCCACACCTCCCAATCCTTTCCAAACAGTTCCACCAAATGGGGACAATGTATTCAAATAGATAAGCCTGTGGGGGCCATTCTTATTGAAACCACCACACCAACCCTTGATGTTTTCTTTCTTTCTTTTCTTTCTTTCTTTCTTTCTTTCTTTCTTTCTTTCTTTCTCTCTCTCTCTTTTATTTATTTATATGTACAGTGTTCTGTCTGCTTGTATACCTGCATGCCAGAAGGGGGCACCCGATCTCAATATAGATGGTTGTGAGCCACCATGTGGTTGCTGGGAATTGAACTCAGGACCTCTGGAAGAGCAGCCAGTGCTCTTATTCTCTGAAATATCTCTTTAGCCCAAAGTTTTCTTTGAGATGAAAAAAAGAAAGAAAGAAAGAAGGAAAGAAAGAAAAAAGGAAGGAAGGAAGGAAGGAAAAGGTGGGCCGAGAGTGGCAGGAGGGAGGGGTGTGGCGTGTCCCTGATGTGTAGCTATGTGGCTGTGTTGGTCCCTTACAGCCATTCCTGAGTAGGTATCAGTGTAGTGCGCTGTGGCACTGTATCTTGTGCTTCCTAGAGAGAAGGTATCAAAATCATCCCTGAGCCAAGTAAGGAACATGGCGTGCTAGTGATCTAAAGAACCAGTATTCATTCAAGTTGGCCTCAGAGGAAGCAGAGAGTAGGGGTACTGTCATCCCTGGAGCACCATCCGATCCCCTTCTTCTGGGATGTGCTTTGCTTTGTTTGAGACAGGGTCTCACATAGCCCGGTGTTGATAAAATTCCTTGTGAGTTGATAAAATTCCTTGGGAGGGGGGCATAAGCAATGTCTACTCCTCCTCCTAAGATTCCAATGACAAACTGAGGCATGAATCCAGTGCCAAAGTTCACTCGGGGAACCAATGAATCTATTGGGCTTCCTTACAGAGCGTAGGTGAGGGGTGCCTGCAGGAGAGTGGGTGCTCCTTCCTCCAGAGATGGTACCAGAAAAGATTTGGCCAGCAGGGTGAGGAGTTTCCCATGGCTGCATAGATAGAGACCTCTCTCCTAGTCTTTCTTAGTCTGTATACTCTAGTCTCCCTCTCCCCGTCTCTGCACTCCAATCAAACCATGTGTAATTAAGGCAGAGTTGTACACAATAAATCGTAGGAGCCACTGGCTACTCAGGTGAGGGTCTTCTATGAGGGGATGTAAATGGTCAGAAAGTCCAGCTGGGGTAATTCTTCTGTTTTTTTTTTTTTTTTTTGGTTTTTTGAGACAGGGTTTCTCTGTGTAGCCCTCAAACTCAGAAATCCACCTGCCTCTGCCTCCCAAGTGCTGGGATTAAAGGCATGCACCACCACTGCCCGGCATTGGGGTAATTCTTCTGTATGTAGACAGAGATGAACTCCCCAAGACAGTGGCTGCTTTGCTCCAAGGGTAGTTAAGTACACCACCAGGCTGGCCATGAACTGGATATGTAGTCAAGGATGACCTTGCAAAAGGCCAAGCTTGACTGCTAAGTTTGATTCCCAGGATCAACTCTTGAAAACTGTGTTTTGGTCTCCACATGTGCATCATGGCACACACAAATTAATTGAAGTTAATTTTATTTTGATTTTTGAAGACAGGGTCTCACTATGTAGCTCTAGCTGTCCTAGAACCCACTCTGTAGAGTTTGAACTCACAGAGATCCACCTGCCTCCACATCCCAAGTACTAGAATTAAAGTAAAATTTAAAGATGAAAAGATGAAAATAAAATTGATTGCCAGGCAATGGTGAAGCTTACCTTTAATCCCTGCACATGGGAGATAGAGGCAGGTGGATCTCTGGGTTTGAGGCTAGCCTGGTCTACTGAGTGAGTTCCAGGATAGCCAAAGCTACAGGGAGAAACCCTGTCTCAATAAATAAATAAATAAATAAATAAATAAATAAATAAATAAGTCTGTAATCCTCTCACTGCAGGAGAAAATGTGTTTGTGTGTGTACATAAAACACGGATGTCTATATTTATGTGTGTGAGTGTATTTATATGAATGTGTTATATGTATGCACGTATGTATGTGTGCAAATTAACTGTGTATTTGTGTATTCATGTGTATGTTTGTATGTAAGTGTGTGAGTGTATATGTGTATTTGTATATGTAACTGTGTGTATACCTGTGTGTATTTGTCCGGACGTGTGTGTCTGTGTGTGTGTTGCTGGTTATGGAACTGAGGGTGCACTGACCACACCCCTGCCACGGAAGTGTTTCTGGCTCCGGAACTTGCTGCTCCTTTGCGGCTTGCCCCTTGCCCTGGCAGGATCGGGCCCTGGTGAGGCACACGGTGGCTGTGGCCGCAGCGCGCGGTCTCCCAGGACCTCCTGAGAAGCTGAGACAGTTTGCTCAGGCCTTAACTCCGCTGCAGGCCGGCGCCTCGGGTTACCTAGCAACCAGCACCTTAGCAACGGGAAGGAGGCAGGCCGGGGGACGGAAGTCGGAAGCGGGAGGCGAAGCCTCGCGAGGATTGGTTTGCGCGCGGACTCTGAGAGACCCGGGTCGGTGGCCGGACCCCGCGGCATCTATCAGGCATGGCGGCGGAGCCTTCGCAGCAGCGCTCCGCGGCGGCCCGGGCCCGGAATCTGCCCTGGTAGGAGCGTCCTCGCTTCCTGCTTCTCGCTCTTCTTCCTAGGAGTTTTGCAGACGCCGCTCCCGGCCGGACACCCGGCCTTGGCGCCGCAGCCGCCCCTCTACTTCCACACTGAACAGTCTCTGAGCTCAGCTTAGCCATCCTCGGGTGCCTTGAGCATCGCCACTGCGCTCTGACGACCCTATTAAATCGATCCTGGGTTTCTTTAGAAAGGTTCAGAGAACGGAGGAGTGGGTAGACTTGGATTCGAACTCGTGTCCTAATTCAGCGCTTCCATTCTTTTCCCCTTATTTGCGGGGGAGGGGACCGTAGCAGCGCTCCCTTGTAGAGGTCAGATGACAACTTGCAGGAGCCGGTTCTTTCCTTCTATTGACATGGATACCCGGGAGAGAACACAGGGCCCCAGAGTTTGCATTCTGAACGGCCGGCCCTACAGCAGCTTAGCGGTGTTTTATATGAAGCAAGCTTAGTCATGCTTTATTTTCACTTTTTCTGGTCTATACTGAGGAGGAAGAATTATCTTGGGCCACACGTTAAATTCTCAGGAGTGGAGTCACAGACCGTGTGGTCTTTTGAGTCTGGCTTCTCGAATTCAAGGTTTTTCTGCGCTGTAGCACGGTTCAGCACTCAATTCCCTCTGGAAAGCCAAGTTTAAAGTGTGTTGGCCATTCACCTGCTTGTGGGTATTTCACTATGAGTTCCGTTTGCGCAGTCTCAGCGCTGTTGGTGTGGGGCAACAGGGAGCTGTCCTGCCCACTGGAGGATGTTAGCAACCTCCTGACTCCTACTCAACAGATACCACGAACAAACCCTCTGCAGTTATTACAGCTAAGCGGCCTGACAGATGTCCCCTGGGGGACAGAACCACTCCCGGTCGTGAGAGTCAGTGGTTCTATTCAGACGTGACGGGTTTCTCTTCCCTCTGTTGCTTAGGATGTGAAGGGGCTTCTTTGCATGTAACAGAACACGGCTTGTGTATAAACCGTAACTTATGGTGAATCCTATTTCAGGGTTGAGAAGTACCGGCCACAGTCCCTGGCCGATCTCATATCTCACCAGGACATTCTGAGTACCAGTGAGTATCTGTCTGTTGCGGTTGTCCTTGTGGAGGGTTGGGTCCATTTTGTGATGATGCTGTGTCTCTGCTGGGTGACCCTTAGAGGGTGCACTGAGCTTTATAGAACGGGCTGTGCATTTCCTTCTCCATAGTGTACCAAACTGTCTAAGAGGACTCATTTTTAAAGATGTGTGTTTTTATTGTTTAGGTGTTTTGTTTACTCATGTAAGTGTGTGCACCTTGTGTGCCTGGTACCTCCAGAGGCCAGAAGGGGGCCCGGGATCCTCTGGAACTGGAGTTGTAGGCAATTGTGAGCTGCTGTGTAGGTGCTGGGAACCACACCCAGGTCCTCTGCAAGAGCACCCGGCTTAACTGAGGCACCTTTCTGATTCCCCATCCCCAAGAAGACAACATGGGAGAGAGATGGTTGATTTTGCCTCGTGGGTTTAGAGGTTTTGGTTCATAGTGCTTGGCTCTGTTGACTCTAGATAGACCCTAGGTGAGCACAACTTCCTGGCAGTGGGAGCAAGCACTCAGCTCCAAAGTGGACAGGAAGTAGAGAGCTAAATGGGGGGGGGGGGGGAGAAGAGTATGACGCTCAAAGGCATGCATTTGGTGACCTGATTCCTCCAATGAGGCTGTGCCTCTGAACCAGTGGTTCTCAACCTTCCTAAAGATGTGACCCTTTTAATACAGTTCCTCATGTTGTGACCCCGCCCCCCCATAAAATTATTTCATTGCTACTTAATAAGTGGAATTTTGCTGTTACAAATTATAATGTAAATGTCTGATATGCAGGATGTGTGTGATATGTAGCTCCTAAAACGGTCGACACCCACAGGTTGAGAACCACTGTTCTCAACTTAATAGACCCTCCCAAGATAGCTAGTGTGGAAGACAGACAGACAGACAAACCGTGGTGTGAATTCACGACTTCCCCTCCCTGTCTACTCCGACTGGGACACTGAAGAACTCTAGCATAACCAGGTCCGAAGGTGAGTGTGTAGGACCCAGAGACTGACACGTGTCGCCCCCTCCTGTCCCTCAGTTCAGAAGTTCATCAGTGAAGATCGCCTGCCACACCTACTTCTCTATGGCCCTCCAGGGACAGGAAAGACATCCACCATTCTGGCCTGTGCCAAGCAACTGTACAAAGATAAAGAATTCGGCTCCATGGTCTTGGAGGTGAGGGAGACACTCTCCACAACAGCTCAGACCTCTAGACACTTACCTTTGGTCTTTCTTTTATTTCCTGACCTTCTGGATCCTGGTTGCGTTTGGCCAATGGGATCTTGTGTTTTGGGGGGGAGGGGTGTTAAAATGGGGATAGTGCTTGGACTTGTTAGGGCATTAACACCTGGCAGCCTCTACTTCCCGCCGGGCCCGACTTAAGAGGTTGTACCCTCTTCACATAGCCTGTTCCACCTGCCCACAGCTCTTGTTGAGCCCTTAAGACTTAGAGGTGATAATGAATGCTGTATAGCCCTCTATATAGGCCAGTGGACCTCAACCTTCCTAACGCTTTGACCCTTTAATACAGTTTGTTATGATGTGGTAACCCCCAACTATAAAATTATGTTCATTGCTATTTCATAACTGTAATTTTGCTACTGTTATGAATTGTAGTACAAGTATCTTTTTTTTGATGGTCTTAGGCAACCTGTGATCGAC
Source organism: Tokudaia tokunoshimensis (assembly GCA_036184795.1). NCBI lineage: Eukaryota > Metazoa > Chordata > Mammalia > Rodentia > Muridae > Tokudaia > Tokudaia tokunoshimensis. The sequence goes on along the minus strand of BTHU01000006.1, from coordinate 7,494,682 downwards.
ACCCCTAGGGGTCAAGACCCACAGGTTGAAAACCACTGCTTTACAGACACTTTTAAAAATGTCTCTTCACCTGGATCTTCTCAGATTACTGCACTGAGCTAAGCCGTCTGGATTGTTGGGACCTTGGCTGACAACCTTACTACTCTTAGGTTACAGAAACCTAAATGTTGTATGTGAAAGGAAAGCATTTGAGGGACTGGGGGTGTGGCTTATTTGGTATGGTGCTTGCCTACCGAGCACAAGGTCCTGGGTTTGATCCCGAGCATAATAAACAGGTTGTACACCTATCATCCCGGCATGCAGGAGGTGGAGGCAGGAGGGTCAGAAGTTCATGGTTATCTTAGGCTATGTGAGTTCAAGGCCAATTTGAATACATAAGCCCCTCAATCAAAAGAAAAGCATTTGACCTAGGGAGCAGATTGAGGCTCAGCCCCTCACTGTCCAGAGTTCTTTCTTCAGCTCATTCAAAGCATAGCAGCCTCCAGGCGGTGAGAACTAAAGTTAGCATCAATTGCTCCTGGCAGAGGTCTTGGCTCAGGGTCATCAGGCCCTGTGTTTATTTCCTACATTTGTGTGGATGATCCTTTTAGGATGCTATGTGATGGTGTTGTGAGGCTGAGTACAGGGCTTAGTTTTTGATGATTGTACCTTAGCTGTCATTAGACCTGAATGGCACTGTCCAGCCACGAGCTTGTAGCTGGCACAGGGTGTGACTGTCGCGGCATCCTCTCTCCCTCGTGTAGCTGAATGCTTCTGACGACCGAGGAATCGATATTGTTCGGGGGCCAGTCCTCAGCTTTGCCAGCACAAGGACAATCTTCAAGTAAGAATTATTTGTAGGATTTCTCTCCCTACAGGTCTTCGTGCAGGGTTGGGACACAGCCTCACTGTTTGGTCCCCCCTTGGCTGGTGTAAAGGGAAGAAGGGAAGACTTGGTCAGAAGCAGGGACGAGTCCAGCGTTGGAGAGGTGGGGATGTTGGGACAGAAGACTACATGAGCCTTGGGCTCCATGTGGGTCCTCAACTGGGAGTCACATCCAATACTGGATGAGCTGGTCTGCACTTAAACAGGGAGAAGAGATCAGTGAGGATGACTGACATGGGTCAATTAGGCAAGGAAGAGGGTGGTGAGATGGTTCAGTGGGCTGAAGCACTGGCCACCAAGCCTGACGACCCAAGTTCAATTCCTAGGACCCACATGGGGAATAGGAGAACTGATCCCCCAAGTCATCCTGCGACCTCCTCCATATTTGTGATTTGATGTGGCATTTACATACACATAAGCACACAGGAATAAATAGGCTCGGGTGTGTGTAGTGAGTGCTTGGCCCACTCACATCCCTGGGTTCCAGTCCACACTCGAGCAGCTGACAACAGGACACTGAGTATAGAAGACTAACCCCTCAGGGAGGACGTTACCTGTCTTGTCTAAGGGGCAAAAGCTTGGTAGGCAGGTGTGAATGCAGGTATCAGCCACAGTTGGGGTCTGAGAAGATGGGCTTGAGGTGGTCCACATGTGAAGATGGAGGCTCAGTCTGGTGTGGAAGGAAGCTGAGGAAACAAACCTCCACATGTCTTTGTTCTCCTAGGAAAGGGTTTAAACTTGTGATCCTGGACGAAGCTGACGCCATGACTCAAGATGCCCAGAATGCCTTGAGACGAGGTGAGATTTGCTGCCCCATATGATGAGTAGGCCCAGGAGTGTACCGAAGGCCAGAAATTCTGGGTATGAGATTCCCTTCCCATCAGAAGGCGCCTCTTAGTCCCAGTGATGCAGACAAGGCTGCCCTGTAGCATCCTAGGGATGGACAGCCTCTGTCATCTCATCCTCTAGGGCTGCTTCTGTGCCATGTTGGGAGTCTGTGTCATTCAGTGGGAATAAGGCTAAAATCCCTTATCCACTGGCAGATCCTCTGCCTTTGGTAAAAACAAAAGCCCACCAGGAAAGACAGGGTATAGGAGTGACTGTGGTACGGAGTGAGCCCTGTGTTTTTCTGTGGAGTGGGGCTGGTGCCACTCCTGTTACAGACCCTTTGTGAGCAGCTCCCACTCCCGCTGCTGGGGAGCCTGCTGGGAGGGAGGAGTAGGAAGTGGGTGGGGATAGGATGTCTTCTGGCCCTTGAGTGTTGGCACCCTCCCTTCAGCATCTTGTTCTGCTGAGTGACTCATGTGGGCAGATCTGTGTGGGACACTGGTGTCCTGTGCATTTGTCAGTGCTGGCTGTTGCTCCCGAATGCTCCTAGACTTTCAGACCTGGGCTGCAGGGAAGTGCGCACAGAGCCGCCCTTGCCCAGACAAGGTGGGTCTCCATAGCATCAGACAGCATGGCATCCAAAGGGATGGGGAGCTCTTGGATAGACTGGGGCCAGATCTTGAGGAGGAGATGGCAAGAGTGCTAGAGTTGTGGCAGATGATCAAAAGATGCATTTGTGCGCTCTAGTGGCGCGCCTACTAGCTTTGCAAGCTGGCTGTGGTGACTAGAGGTACTCCAGAAATCGAAGCAGGTAGATGACCTGGAGTTGGAGCCCAGTGTGGGCTTCATACAGAGTGAGATCTACACAGGATGGTGGTTGAGCTGAACCTGTTGGTGTCCCATAACACCCTCTGCCCTACAGGCAGCTTCCTCGCTCAGTATCGTTAAGCCTTCCCTGGGTCCTCTTATGTGAAGTGTCTGCTTTCTCCTTCAGTGATTGAGAAGTTCACGGAGAACACCAGGTTCTGCCTCATCTGTAACTACCTGTCCAAGATCATCCCTGCCTTGCAGTCACGGTGCACGAGGTTCCGATTTGGCCCTCTGACACCCGAGCTCATGGTTCCTCGACTGGAACACGTAGTACAAGAAGAGAAGTAAGTTTGCTTTACAAGAAGGGAGGGGCGGGAGGGTTTGGGGATTGAGTGGAGGGAGGTTGGGGAGTGCCGAGTCCGAGGGTAAGCCTTTGGGCCTGCTGGCTGCTGTCATTTCCAGCAGCCCTGATGTTCTGCCTGGTGAGCCCTTTGGATTGTTCTTGACCCCCCCCCCAAATAGTCCTGCAGGCTGTCCCCTCTCTTTTGTCATGGGAACTGACTGTTGCTGAGTCCCTCTTCGTAGATGCTGCCCGCTGGCTAGAAGGGCAGGCTCTGAGAAATCTGTTCTGGGTGATCTGTGCTGAGCGGATCCTCTTTCTTCCCAGAAATGTCTCCCGCAGCCACTTCCGTAAAGCCTTGGTCCATAAGAAAACTCTGGCTGGGGCCTGGCACTCAGGTGACACGTGGTCCTAAGCACAAGTAACTTAGATGTTCGGGAGAGTGCTCTCACCTCTGTCTTGATATTTTCCTTCTTTTGAGCTTCATCATTCAAGGTTCACACGGTTGATGAAGTCCATGCTCTTTGTGGAGGGACTTTAGTTAACTCTTCTGCCTGTTTCCTTTTAGTGTGGACATAAGTGAAGATGGAATGAAGGCCCTTGTCACTCTGTCCAGTGGGGACATGCGAAGGGCTTTGAACATTCTGCAGGTATGATCACACCGCAGGCACTTCAAACCATGGCTTCAAAACAGCTTTACAAGAAAGCCTCGTAAGATCCCCCTTGCTGCGTACCAGTCCCCTGCCTGTTTGTTCCAATGGGAAGGCTCAGCGCTGCTCTAAGCTATGGTTATGGGAGGACGCTGCAGCCACACCGCATGCAGGGGAGGGCTGCACTTCCAGTGCAAGAGTTCAAGATTCCCACTGTCCACATGTCACTGCGGTGGGGCAGCTGCTGACAGCCCCTGGGCCCTCCTCCTGCAGAGTACCAATATGGCCTTTGGGAAGGTGACAGAGGAGACCGTCTACACCTGCACCGGACACCCACTCAAGACGGACATTGCCAACATTCTGGACTGGATGCTGAATCAAGACTTCACCACTGCCTACAAAAGTATCCTTTCCGGCGACTGCTGCTAGGTTCAGGCCTCAGGGTGGCCAGAAGCCCAGGCTGCAGCCAGCACCTACACCTCCCAGGTGACAGGTGTCAGCTGGTGGGGAGCAGGTATCCCCAGGCAGAGTGCCCTTCCCCTCCTCAATGGCTCTAGCCCAAGTCGGTGAGGCTGTATGTAGCTTCTCCCATCAGTCGTTAAAGTGCACTCACTGCCTTGGTCTGCAGTGAGATGAGAAGCTACAGGCGGCTGTGTGATCCGTCAGGGAGCTGTTTGTTCTGCTCTCTGAGACAGAGCTGTACTTTTTAGAAAAGCCTTATTGAAGATAACGTGGGCTGAGTTAGAATTGGCCTGCTGCAGCTTTACTGGGTTGAAGAGCCTGACTTCCGGGTCACCGGCAGGGGCTGGCGTTGAAGCCTCCCCGCAGCATGCTCTGGAGTGGCTCCCTCACCTTAGCTGCTCCTCCCTAGATATCATGGAGCTGAAGACTCTAAAGGGCCTGGCACTGCATGACATCCTGACCGAGGTTCACTTGTTTGTGCACAGAGGTAACTGGGCGGAGAGGAGGGATGTGAGGTCTCTGCTCCTGAGCAGAGACAGGAAGAGGGTGACTGACCCTTAATCTTGAGCAGTTCCGAATGTCTTTGTCCAAGCCCTTCTTAATACCTGGAGCTGCCAGGGTGAGCTCTTTCTCAAGGGGAAGTACTGTGTTTTCCATTCTCGCACCAGGGATTGAATCCAGGGCCTTGTACATGGGAGGCACGTGGTCTACTACTGGGCTAGCTCCACAGACCTGCACCCAGGACCACTGAGCTGCTCTCCAGCTTCTCAGGCACATTCTAAGATACATCCCACAAAGGGGAAGAGATGTGTTCCTGGGAACCAGGCAGTCTCCAGGAAGCTGCCTTTAAGTTCCTGTTTCCTGCCTTGATTCAGGGATGGTCTCAGCATGGGCAGAACCTGGGAATCGCCCCAGATGATTCAGAGTGGGGGAGGGGAGCCAGCCTTTGGTAGCTTTTCTCCTGGCAGGCTCCCTGGTCCCCAGTACCGTGAGCCTGTGTGGATGGACTCTGTTGCTTAAGTTTGTCCTCAAAACTGAGTAACTTGAGCTTTCTGGTTAGTGTATAGCTGTCGCCCTCTGTGGATGGTGTTGACGACTTATTCATGTTCTATGACCACTGGGGACGGGGCCATGCATATGTTTGTGGGGTCTTTGGTGGCAGAGGAGATGGAACTCACTTCCTAACACTTCCTGAGCTGCAACCCGCGTGTGTGATAAGGGGCATGCTCAGCCCTCGCTCTGGTGACCTGCATGCAGTGGGTCTGAGGGATGCTCGGGCTTGTCAGAGTGAGGTAATCTCACTCATTTGATTCTGTTTTTCCCTCAGTTGACTTTCCATCTTCGATTCGGATACATTTACTGACCAAAATGGCAGACATTGAGTGAGTATCTTCCCAGTTTCAGTTCTTTGGCTGTCCCCTCTCCTGTTGTAGGCTTTCTAGTTTCAGCTTGTGTGCCATTCTCGCACGGAGCAGTCTGGTTTGGGGTAGTGCCTGCACTGTGGAGGGCTGTGTGCTGCCTCCAGAGCACAGGGCAGTCGTGCAGAGGATGAACACGGAGTGGTCCCTGTGTGAGTGGACCTTTGGCTCTCCTCTCACTGGGCATGCGGGGCGTCTGGAGCTGGCCAGCTACTCTGCTTATTAAGGCAATGTGACATATAGGAGCCCAGTGGAGAAAAACAAACAGACTCAATATTTCACTTTGCCCAGCTCATTATACACTGTCATTACTCCCCAGTGACGCTGGCAGCTGTCATTTAAGTGGACAGCACACTGGGCTCCAACCCAATACTAGTATCACAAGCTGCAATAGGCTGTCACTAGCTCATGTAGACGAAGTAGGTCATTTCCTATCACCATGTTGGGAGTGATTTTGCTTTCGGTGGCTAGGCATTTCAAAGTGACAAGGTGAGCCGCTGGTGTCCTCCCGTCCTCTGCTGCAGTGCCGCTGCCTGAGGGGAGTCTGCAGGTTCCTTACAGCAGTCCTAAGCCTCCATCCCCTGCACCCTGCCTTCTGTCCGTACAGGGAGGGTGCAGTGCGGAGTGCAATTCGGAACCTGCTGGTGCAGGTTCTAATCTGTCCTCAGCAGCTTCAATCAAGTGGCTGAGTGAATGTTGGGGGGAAGGAAGTTGGAGGACACAGGCCAGAGGGCTAAGCAAGGGTGGCCCTGTCAGCTCCAGTGCCTCCGTGGCAGGTTACAGAAGCTCCCACATCTCGCCCTCATCGATGGGCAGGGCCTGGGCGCTTTATACTCAGCCTGGGATTGTTACCCCAGGTACAGGCTTTCTGTTGGCACCAGTGAGAAGATACAGCTGAGCTCCCTCATCGCTGCTTTCCAAGTTACCAGAGACCTGATAGTTGCGGAGGCCTAGAAGCTCAGAGGCCTGGCCATTGCCTCAGGCCCATCGGTGACCAGAGGACAGAGGATGTGCTGCCTTGGGGCACTGGATAAAACCAGTCCCGGAAGTCTCTCCCCAGGCATTTAGGTAGTGCTCTCTGTGGCTGTTTGGGACTGGGATCTACAGAACAACTTTAATCCATTCTGACCCCCACTGCTTGTCTTTTAGGGAAACACCCTGCGCCCCCCCCCCCGCTGCTTTAGTCTTTGCTATCAGTTGCTGACAGAGTATGCTTTGGGGTGCTAGTAGGTTTCTGATCAAATATTTTGTTACAAAATTTCAAACTCAGTCTCTGCCCAAAGTGCTAACGTGCCTATAAAACCTCAGGACTTAGGAGGCTGAGGCAGAATTACCAGGCAGCTGCAGGTGAGCCGTGTGTGTGTGTGTGTGTGCGTGTGCGTGTGCGAGAGAGAGAGAGAGAGAGAGAGAGAGAGAGAGAGACACCTTGTCTCAGAAACAAAGCAGTATCTCTGCTCCACTGTTAGAAGGAACTTGCCAGCAGGTTCCAAATTCTATTGTGAAAGTAGGAAAGAAACTACCACACAGTTCGCCTTCAGACTGCACACCTCACTTGTAGGGGAGGGATGGGGCACTGTAAATGTTCTGCCACGCTGCTGGGCTGTGTTTATACTACGTCCTTCACAGGAAGAATAAAGTGTGTGTTCTGTGTTCTGACCGTGCTGGCCTGTCCACCTGCATTTCTGTTAAGGCTGGTGTAGAGTAAACCCCTTAGAGGCTGTTCCTTTTAGGCCATTAGACTGTTGTTCCCTCAGACTAGGTGAGGGGCCACTGGGGGGCACCTGGTGCACCACAGGTAGGACGCATCTCGGGGAGATGGTTTCAGTCTGTGCTGTCAAAGGGAGAAATCTATTTTCTTGTCAGTGGAGAGCTCGCTCAAGTTTCAAGCTGAGTCAGCTTGCAGCCAAGCGGCAGTGCCGGTGGCGGCATCTCAGCCACTGAGACGCCGCTCTTCTTTTCTGCTTGCTTTAAAAGATTTTTTTTTTCTTGGCTTCTTAATGAGGAAAAAAAAAGAACAGAGACAGGCTTTTTTTTTCCTTTTTTCTTTTTCTCTTTTCTCCCTTCAACGAAAGCCTCATTTTGCAATGCTCTTCTTCAAATAATAGAGGAGATTCCTCTATGCACACACTGTACAGTGTTAACACTGCCTCCATAAAACATCAATTAAGAAAGGCCAAAGAATAAGATGTTGAATTTCTTTTAAAATAATTTAAAATATATTAACTTTCCTAAGGCAGATTTTGTGGGAGGCGTCTTGAATAGGCAGCTGCTACCGCCGTCAAAGAACGGTGCTCGGAGGGGCTGTCTGTTTTGGGCAGCTGAATCGGAGGGTAAATCCTGTGAGGTCAAGCAGCAAAGACAAACACGTGACAGCACAAGCCAGCGATGTCAGCACTGACTCCACACAACTAAGACTTGGCTCCACAACCGGGCCACTTAAGAACTCTGGTTCTTAGAGACGACTGAGAAAACACAGTTGTACCTTAATATCTGCTGAGAACGTACAAATAAATATGCTGCTGATAAATGGCCATCTGACCGTCATGCACTTGAGGAACAGCTCCTCGGATGATCTGATATGCTCACTTGTCATTTCCTACACATGCACACCACTGTTTACAGGAAAATAAAAGCCGGCACGGTACTAGTGTACTAGTGAGGAACACAGCCCAGCCCACGTGCAGCTGAGCAAGGAACCAAACACCAGAGTTCCTCTCACCAGAGCAGGAACTGCAGACCATGCAGCCGCTGGCTGGAAATAGGCAGCAGGCACTTCCCAATTAAGGAAGTGTGGACTTGGCTGCCACCAGAGAGGCTCTGGAGCCCACCTACCTTTATTACCCAAACAACATCCACAACCGCACTTGGCGTCGACACAACTAGACTGACAAAGGCTGCTCACCACGGATGAAGACGAGGTAAGGCCAGCACCACAGAAGTGGGGTCACTCAGACCTCCTTGCACATGCCATGGGAGGGAGGTCCACACTGGTCCAGTGTGGTCTGCCTGCCTCCATCGTAGCCAGTCCCTTGTACTGCTCCTGAGGCAGGAGATGGGCGGCTGGCGCTGCTAGAAAGTCCTGTACGTGAGGAACTCTTTCATCTTCTTGGGGATTGGCAGTGCGAGGACTTGATAGGTTGTCAGGAAACTGCGGAGGGCTTTCCTGCATAAGTGCTTCAGTGACGACAGGACCCGGGGAGCTGTCCAGAACTGGACGTGGCCGTCTCTAGTCCTGAAACAACAGAGACCAGTGCTTAGCAGCCCCAGAGAGCCGTTTTCATTATAACAGACAGTGGGTCTGGGTTGACCTGAAACGGAGACTCTAGAAGCTGAAGTGGGCCCTCACTGGGAAGCTGCAAACTGCTGGGTAATGACTGCTATGTGGTAGGATTCTTAGAAGCCAGAATGTGGCCCATGCCTGTGGTCCCAGCTGCTTCATAAGATTAAAGTGGATGAGAACCCAAACCCAGGAACTCAAGACAAAGTTTTGAGACTGTCCAAAAACAACAAAAAAACCCACCTTTGATGACAAGAGCCTAGCATGAGAAGGTCCTGAGCTCACACAAGAACGGCCATGTACGAATTACAGATGTGATCTATAAGGTGACCTCAGCTGTAGACTTCCCGTATAAAAATGGCATCAACTTATACCTCCTTGTGGAATTGGCCATTCAGGTACCATGGACCGTATGTATATAGGTCTCTCCTTGCATTTACATTGATTGGTAACATCTGCAGATGACATTACTATTCTAGACAGTTTCTTCCTGGTGTACACAGGAGATACTGTTGCCCATCTGTTCAGTGCAGATACATACCCTGTGGCAATGACCCCACCATGTGGGAAGAATGTGCAGCAAAGACCATTGGTCATAGGAGCAAAGGCGACTGGATTCTTCAGTTCCAGAGCCCAGATCCTGAGGAGCCTGGATGGAGGAAAGTGTACAAGTGAGCTGAGTTGAGCGGAGCAGGGCCAGCGTGGGAATGCCAGCACCGTACCAGCAAGTGCCAGCTCTAGGGCAGCTAGCTCTCAGCTCACGAAGTCCCTCCTTACCTGTCATCTGCCACTGTAGCAAGATACAAGCCTTCAGGTGAGAAGCACACAGACCTCAGAGAGCTCATGTGGACGTCACTGTCATCCATGGCGGGTTCAAGCTGAGTGTGACTACAAGGAAAGAACAGAGGTCTGGACGCTGGCTTCCCTCCCCAGAATCCTCATCTGTGGCAGCACACCAGATGCTCTGGCCTGTACTTGTGTAAAACTAATAGCTACACACTGGAAAACAAGGTCCCTTGAATGCTCCAAGTGTCTTGAGATGTCAGAAGGGTTCCCAACACTTCCTTGTGCTAATTTCCTTATGTAAAATAGGTCAGGTCCACTTAAATGCCGCAGTGAAAACCGACTTTTTAAGTCTGCTGATCTGTGATAATTATAGAACTACTCTCATTTGCTTCTGAAACAACAGAAACGGAGGAGAAAATGGAGCAAGCTGGTGAGGGCAGGGGAATTTATACTGGAGGTAATAGCTCTGATGAGAGTCACTCTGGATGTGGTACTACAGTAAACGGGTAGAAAGAGCCACTAGCTTTGTATGCCTTGAAGAGAAGGGCTCTACATGGAAAAGCACTGAGCCAGCTGTGCTCTTCCACCCCAGCTGCTCCTCCCCATCCCAGACTCCAAGGTAATGTGCAGAACCCCACAAGGTCCTTACTGAAGTGACCTCAGCCTCTCGCCAGTGTAGGGGTCCCACATAATCACACTGGTGTCATACGAAGCTGTAACAAGCAAGGCGGAATCAGGAGAGAAATCACAGGAGACAACACTGCTTTGGTGGCCTTCTAGTTTCCGGATTAGTGTGTAGGACCGCATGCTCCACAGAAAGACCTGCAGCAGGACAGACATGGGTCTTGTGAGGGGCAGAAGCAAGGATCTCAGACACCAGTGACAGGTAGAGAGCCTGACCCTGCCCCTCAGCCAGGGAAAGTCAAGTTCTCTGTTTCTACAGCCCTCCTAGGACCCTTTATACAGGTTTAAATAAGACTTGCAATGAATTTGAAGAGCGCATAGGCCAGGCTAGCCCACAGAAGGCTGCCTATTCAACATTTCACACTGCTTTCTGATCCCTGCTTGAGATGGGGTAGCAGACCTGAAGGCGACAGCTCGTTCCTCCTGACGCCAAGCATAGGATCAGAAATGAGCCGTAGGTCCAGTGACCAAGCAATAGCACCCTTCCCAGACTTTCAATACCTTGCTTAAGAACCCGGAAATCTGACCCATGACGGCATCTGACCTAGCTCATAACTTTAAACCTTGATGCGAATCATCAAAACTCTCTGAGGGTGGAGATGTGGCTCAGTCAGCAGAGAGCTGAACACGTCACAAAGCCCTGCGTTCCGTCCTAGCACTGCACAGGACGGGCCTGGGGCGTAGGCAGGAGGGTCAGGAGCTCAGGGTCAGCCTGGGTTAGGCTACCGTCTCCAAACAATAAAAGGAAAGTGCTCCACTTGTATGATCAAGTTCCTGAGCAATGCCGAGCAGTTGACCCCTTCAAAACTGTCACATCCGAGATCAGTTATGTTACACAAGCAGAAGTGAAACTACCTCTCCAGACTGCCCAGGCTCCAGTATCTTTAGAACATAACAGACTAGCACTGCTCTTGTCGGGGTTTAGACTGGAATTCTAATCACATGGAATCAAACTGAAGAGACTCAAATTCAGGTCTGGGTGTGGGCTGTAGTTTTTAAAATCCTGGACTCCGACGTGGAAAAAAGGTCTGAAAATACTGCACTTCACCATTCTGGAAAAGGAACCTCCTCCAGAGATGTGAAGCGCCCACTTCCACATCTTCCTCTCCACGGTCATGTTCATGCCCAGCCTCCTGAGTGTTGTGTAGGGGGCAGAGCCAGCCAGCCTGCCTCTGCTGGGACACACTGGCAGATGGACGTGCGCGTGCGCGCAGACACACACACGCACGCACGCACGCCATGCGCATGCACACACTGGAGGCTTACCGACTTCTCACCGGCTGCAGAGCACAGCATGCTGCAATCAGGGGAGATGGAGCAGCAGTAAACCCACTGCACGTGGCCGGTTAACACCTGGATCTGCTTGCCTGCCGGACAAGAACAGAGGCCATCAGCCCTTGGACATCAAGGACCAGTAAAGCCTTCTAGGTCTCAGCGAGGCAAAAGACCCACATTCCAGTGCAGGACAAGAACTGTGACGAACACTTGGAAATCAAAGGGAAAAGGAAACCCCTGCCATCTAGGAATGCAGCAGCCGAAACACCAAGGGTGCTCATCCCCTGCAGCTTCCCTTGGTCTGCAGGTGAGGACAGTCTTCAAGAACCCAGCACTGTGAGTACTCACACCTACCCAGGCTTGATAACCTCTCAAAGTTCTCTAAGGAACTCTGTTCAAGCACGCTTGTAAGACAGTCATCAGAGCCATGCGCTCTGAGGTCAGACCCCTGGTTACGAGTGCCACTGCACCGTGCACTCAGGGTATGGCCAGATGTTGTGTGTGCATCATCCTCTCAGGCCTGGACTTTCCCAAACCCCAAGGCTGGCCCATGAGAATGAGTGAGTCGATGGGGTGGACGCCCAGCCTGTGCTCCAGAAGGAATAGAAACTTACCCACATGGGGTATTGCTTAATGAAACTGCGATATACAGGAGAAAAGATGAGGAATAAAATCTATTCTTGTGAAATGACCTCAAACCCAATGTGTACGTGTTCAGGAGTGTGTTCCCAAGTAGACACTGTGGACGGAGACATCCTGGGTTCTCCACATGGGTTACCGACGTCAAGGGATGTGTGAAAGACTTAAGCAAGGGAAGGCGTGTAAACAATAGAACAACCACGGAAAGCCGAGCAGGAAACACGAGAACTCACATGTTCTTGGGTACATGTGGCTGTAAGTGACTAGTCTGTCAGAGTCAGCTATGCTTCTATGGCAACCCCGCTGTCATAACTGTATATATTATGCTCAGTCAGGTTAGTAGGACAATGCCTGGTACCCGGTAACACATCTTGTCCTCACTTGTTGGAAAGCCTTACTCAGGACTGGAGAGATGGCTCAGAGATACTTGCTGCACTTGTAGAGGACCCAGCTTTGGTTCCCAGCACCCGTATGGCAGCTCACACCCATCTTTACCGCCAACTCCAAGGAATCTGACACCTCCTTCTGGTCTCTATGAGTACCAGGCACATACATGGTATACATAATTTTCATTAAATATACATAAACCTTAAAAACAAAAGAGATGCCCCAGTCCACTCTGTTCCATCCACAGTTAGCTACCCCTACCTAGTCCACTCTTCCCATCAGCAAGGGATTTACTGAGTTTCCCCTCAAAAACTTCCCAGCAGGGGTGCTCAGGCCTCTAGTCTCAGCATTTGGGAGTAGGAAAACATCCAATAAAGTCCAGGGCCAACCTAGGCTAAGCCATATGGTGGGGAAGATCTCCACACCCAGCATGAAAAATGGTGGAGATGGAGCTGGGTATAGGGGTTTAAGCCCTTAATCCCAGCACTTGCAAGGCAGAGGAAGGGGGTCTGAGTCAAAGGCCAATTTGGTCTATGCAGAGAATTTGAGGACATCCAGGAATACAGAGACCCTGTCTTAAAAGTACAGCAGCTCTGGTGCTGGTCTGGTGGGTAGCTTAGCTGTGGTGTGTCTAATGCAGGTAGGCCCAGCCTGCCACAGGTCCTTGCTAGCAGAGCTGTCTTCATCTGCTTGGTTTCACGCTCCCATTCCAGACAGAAACCACTGGGAGGCAGGGAGGGAGGGGGCTGAGTCTCTTAGTGATCGAGGAGTTTGGATGAGGACACTCTAAAACACCTCTGTAACTGTTTATCTACAAGCTGCTATGGGTTGTGGAGACCCCCAAAATTCATAGGATACACACATCATCTCCGGAGATGGCACTTGGAATGGGGTCCTTGAGAAATTAAATTGTTATAAGTAGGGAGCCCTCAGGAATGGGAGTAGTGCCTTATGCAAACCTAGAGAGCCCCGTGTGTCTTGTGGCACAGCCATCTCTTGGCTGGAGTGAGTTCCCCGTCATCAGCCATGTCCTAGCCCCTTGGTCTTAAGAATTCTGGCCTCTGGCACAGAAGTAGCTGTCTGCTGATCAGGCCACCAGGCTGTGGCATGTACCATGGAAGTCCACGCTAGGGCTCTGATCAGCATTCCCAGTGCTAAGAAGGTAGGAGAAATGTCCCATAATGGGAGGCAGGACGGCCACTGCAGTGTGCACCGACCCAGTCTCAATGTCAGGGAGTTTGCCTCTTGTAGGACTGCCTCCTTTGCCATGTCTCCTCTCTACCATATGGGTTTGGAGCTGGAACTCAGGTCATCATGCTTAGCAGCAAATTCACTTACCACTGAGCTATTTTGCCAGCCTGGACATCCTTCAAAAAATTGTTTTTCTACCTATGGTGAGTCACAATAAAGCCATAGTGTGTGCAGTCTGTGTTCATGGGTATGTGGGCTGGCTGCAGATCAATGTGCATTGATCACAGGAAAGCACATTCTGAATACTCTCAAGTGCAGTTGCCCCTAGGTGTATGTGATCCAGAACAGGTTTCAGGGTTCCCTCATTAGCTAGCCCATGCATTCCAGATGCTGGCCAGCACCCTATGAGAAGCCATTTCTAACCTCTCCAGACACTTCAGTATTCCCTGGAGGATTGTGCCTGCCTCCTTTGGCCAGGAGCCCTTGGTCTGAAAGCAGTCTGGTTGGAGGGCTTCCTGAGAGAAATGCAGGTGTCTTTCTGAAGTAGGATTTCAGCCCAGAGTAACTGTCTCCCTGCAGGTGGTCAGTTTTTACAGCATGCTGCTTGTATAAGCTATGTTCTGCAGAGTCCCACGCCTCTGGTGTGGCCCCTGAATGGTGAGAGGGAAGAAGGGTTTATGGCCATCATTTTCCCACAGATGGACAGGAGGAGAGAACTCAGTCCTGGAAGTTGTTCTCTGGCCTCCACATGCAGGCCGTGGCATGTGTTAGCCCACACACCCTGGGACGATAATAGTAAATTAAAATGTTAAGAAAGACTGCCTGTATTGAATCTAGTCTCATCAGTGGTGCCTAAATGAGATCTAGCCACTGTTCTCAGAGCATTTACAGCACACTAGGGACTGTGAACCCTCTAGAGTCAGCATGTAGGAAGATGTAGGTTCCGTGAAGCTACTATGGCAGCTTACACATGAGGTACAAGCACTCTGGTGTTGGGTGTCCTGAGAGGACAGCTATGCAGTGAACTCTGATAGTAAAATGGCCCTGCTGAGGTGAAGGCAGCAGTCAGCACAGGACCAAGGGGCTCGGCCCCTCCCCCTACCATGTTTATTCAGGTCCCAAATGCGAAGAGTCTTATCCCGGGATGCAGAGACCAAAATCAAACTGCCACTGGGTGTGAAGCTCAGATCCCTCACGACGTCTTGGTGGCCAGAAAGATTCAGAAGCAGGAGCCCTGGAGGGAACAGGTCAGTGTAGAGTGAAGGCAGGCTCGCTGGCTAGTGCCCACTCATCAGCCAACCGGCAGTGGGTGGGGCCTGACCACAGTCAAGAGCACCCGCCCTGGACCTAGTACTAGCCAGAGAGACCTACCTGTCTGTACCTCCCAAATCTTGATCTGTCCATCGTTGAGACCTGTGGCCAGGATCAGGCAAGAGACATCAGGCGCCTGGGGATGGTGCCGTGCCCAGAGTTTCCTGCTGGGTGGAGAGGGCCACGGGCTGAAGGCCAGCCCCCACACAATCTGGCCACAGTCCAGCGTCTTCTCCTTCAGACTGCCCCGTCCTTTTGAATCACTCTTGCTGCTTCGGCTTTTGGCTTCGAATCCTTTAGGGATACTGGGCAAAGCAGACATTTCTGACTCAGTCTGCAGCTGTCGCATGTCAACGACCTTGCCAGACAGACTCAATTCCTAGAAGCTACTTCTGGCATTCGATGGACTCTGGGATGACCTCTATTCCTTTGGAATGCATGGGACATGGGCTTTACTTGGCTCATCCAACTTGCAACAGCCCTGAACTGGGGTGACCTGCCTTGTGGGAAAAGTAGATCACTGAGGCTCCAGGAGCCAGTGTTTGCTCAGAAAGGTCTCTTGGCTTCAGTCCTAGACTAGAGAGACGCAAGCACTTTCCCCATGAGGAAGTGTGTAACGCACTGTGGACGTTTAGAAGCAGGACGGACAGAGCAGAACCCGAGTACTTTCTCTCCTCTGTCCCCGCCCTCACGCACTGCAGCTCACACACTACAGCCCAGGAGCTGAGGCTCCTCCACCTGCCTCCATGGTGGGACATCTAGCTCGGGACCCATCCGCAGAACAGTCAACCACCGCACAGCTCACAGGGCACTGCCCTTGGAAATCTCTCATCTCAGCCCCGACCTTTCCCATTCCCCTGGGAGACAAGGCCAGGAAAGTGAAGCTCAGGCCGCAGGCACAAGGCCCTGTCCACTATTGTCCCCAGTATGCTCACAATGGCACGGGTTAAGTAGACGGCTCTAGGGTTTGGCCTGAAAGCACAAGTTTACTATTCCTTGAAGTGTACCTGACCAGCAGACAGTGCTCCACTTCTCCGGGCTATGTTGACTGGTTTTGTGTACTCAGCCGGAGGGGACCGGATGAGGACCCCCGATCCCACACAAGCTCAGCTTTACTCCATGAGACACCCTACTCTCAACAGCACACAGTCCTGCACTGCTTTAGAGTCACTTGTCCCAAACGTCTGGAGAACGCAGACTCTCCAGCCTACATGGAGGTCAGCAGCTTACACCCAGTCGGCTGTTTCTGCTTTTGCTCCAACAATTCTTTCACTTGTCATATCTTACAGTCGCCGTGTGTTGATGGACTCTGTCTCTACTTACAGTATACTTACTGCGTGCTGGTGTGCATGTGTGATGTAGAGACAAGGGGTGAGTGCCTCCAACACTCCTCCCTCACACTTGCTACTACAGAGCACCAGAAAACCTCTCCTGGAACCTTCCAAGGGGACACAGAGTCACAGAACTCACCCTGCCACCAGGGTTCTAGCGTTGCCAACATCCAGCCATTTGCCACTCTCCCCCTTGGTAGCCGGCAAGTGCACTCCTGGCTGCCGAGTCTTTTCTGCTTGAGGCTCCACACAGGAAAAGGTCGTACGCCGTGTCTTTGACCTACCTTATGTTACTCCGTATAATGCCTTCTGGGCTTCCCAGATAGTCCTGGCTAGCCTGGAGCTCACAGAGATCTCCCTGTCTCTGCCTCCCGAGAGCTGAGGTTAGAGATATGCCAGTCCATTCCCAACCACTGACAGAGATTGTAAAGACAGGTTTTGCTGGAACCCTGGCCCCCTCATGTCTGAGCACAGTGCACTACTGAAAGCGCTGGACAGGAGGGCAGATGTGTCCCACACAGCCATTATCTGGAGAGAGACTGCTGTTCAGATAAAAAGTGCACTGCTGAGCCGGGGGACAAGCCACACAGAACCCTGGAGGCCATCAGTGGTCCCAGCCCTCCTCTGCCACGTTAGTTCAGGTTCCAGAGATGAAGCACCTCACCCAGGGATGCAGACACCGAGATCAGACTGCCCGCTAGCCTCTGGCCATTGTCAGACCTCTGTCATGGGTCCTGACCAATCCACACCGTCACTACCTTGTCTACATTGCCCACATCTGCCTGACCCCGGCACAGAGACCAGAGTTTCTCATTGGGAAAGGCAGGACACAAAACACACACCTTTAACACCAGTGACTGGCAAGCAGATCTGAGTTTGATAACAGCCTGGTCTACAGAGTGAGTTCCAGGCCAGCCAGGGCTACACAGAGAAACCCTGTCTCGAAAAACCAAAATAAATAAACAAACAAAGCCAAAAAAGGGACCACAGAGCTAGGTGTTTAGTCCCACACCCCTGAACTCTTAGCACCTGGGAGGCTCAGGCAGGAGGATCAGTAGTTTGAGACCTGTCTGGACCACATAAGGAGACCTTATCTCAGAAAAGAAAAAGGAACAGCCCATGGGAGGGATGAAACAGCTTAGAACCTCTGGCTTTTTTAAAAATAGGGCTCTTGCTTCTGTGTCTGAATGAAGGGCACATCTTACCACTTCACTCAAAGATGAGGAGTATTTATAAATTGTTTCATTTAATATTGGGTCTCTCTAGAAAGGGAAAGTCATCTGCGGCTCAGTAGAGAGCTATCTATGTCCTTGAGAACTTTGCAGTTTGTCCTTGGGGATCCTAAAGTGGCCTACATAAACTAGGACAGTCACAACATCACTGTCACGAGCAGGCTCTTCACTGACTAAAGCCTGGACGGGTGGCCCAGGCCTGCACTGAAAGCACTGCTTCAGAGTATTTACTTCGGCATTCTCGGCAAGCGCATCCTAGCGCAGCTGCAGAGGACGCTCTGGTGGCTGAGCGAGCACTGAGTGAGTGTGCCGCAGGAGAGACAGCCGCCCTGGAGGGAGAGGGCGGACTCTTAGAAGAGGGTGCTCGTGGAACAGGAGGCTCTACAATGCTTTTCAACCTGTCCCTCGAATCCCCCTGGGGGTCAGATAACCCTTTCCCGGGTGGCCTAAGACTACTGGAAAACACAGATCTTTATATTACGGCTCCTAACAGTAGCAAAGTTACAGTTATGAAGTAGCAGTGAAAATAATTTTATGGTTGGGGGTCACCACAACATGAGGAACTAGCTGTATTAAAGGGTGGCAGGAGCTTGTTGTCATGGCGATAGCCCAAGCTTGCCTGGGACCCAAGGGCTGGAAACAGAGAACTAACACCTGCAGCTGCCTTTGCCTTCCATGTTTATGCATGAACTCACACATGTATGTCATTTTTTTTGTTATTCAAATCTTTATTCTTGAAAGTAGTGTGCATGGTTGGTGGATGGCAGGAACCGCTCACTAATAAGCATTTTCTAATAGAATGGGGTGGGACAAGGACTCTGTTGTGTAACTCTGGCTGTCTTGGAATCTACTATGCAGACCACCTGCCTCTGCCTACTGAGTGCTCCCACTAAAGGCGTGCTTAACCACACCCAGCTAATAGGGTTTTTAAAAAACATCTAACAGTTGGGTGCGGGGGCTCACACCTCTAATCCCAGCACTTGGATCTCGGGGAGTCTAAGGCCAGCCTGGTCTATAGACCAAGTTCCAGGACAATTAGGCCACACAGAGAGACCCTGTCTCAGAAAACCAAATGCATAACTATTCTGAGCTTGGGTGTAGCTCAGTTACAGAGTACCTTTCTCACACAGGTCACCTGCCACACCAATACATGAATAAACAAGCAGACAAGGTCAGATACCCCTAGCATGGATATAATGGCGCCAGTACCAATTTTCATTAACTTATGAAATGCAAGAAACAATAGGAGATCCAGAAATAAACAATGCAAACTACTCAGCCTGGGTCGTAGCTGTGTGACAGAGCTTACACAGAGGCCTGGTCCAAGGTCAGCACAGGACGGGACAGCTCACTGTCCAAGCAGACTTTAACCGCAGTAAACAAGTCCCTAGGAACTGTTGTGTACTCAGTTCTGAGAGAGTCCCATGGGTCATATCACACACACTGCTCTACTGTACACGCCTATCCCGTGTAATACCATGACTGCATACGGAGCCATTCCCGCACCCATTGTGCTGCTGTGGCTTGTCTTGCTGTTTGTATTGTTTTCAGTAGGGATGGAACCCAGAGCCTCAGGTGCTCAACGCTGAGCTGAGCTGCATCCTATCCCAGTGCCTTTGCTCAGTGGCTCAGGCCCGGTTGCTTTTAAAAAGAAATCATCTGCTTGCACTGCACCGATTATCATTCTTCCACACCTGTGCTGTCTCCCTCAACCAGTAATTTCTCATTTAACCTTCTAGTGAATACATTTCTTGTTTTGATAAATGACACAGAAAAAAACCCCTAACATTCAAACAGCCCTTCCCGGGGTTTTTTTGTTATCAGAAGAAGACTGTCTTTGCCTGCAATGATGTATGTAATTGAGAGTAAGAGTACTCTAGAGGAAAATAACAACAGCAAAAAGACTTTTCAGACAATAAGCTGACCCTAGACTCAAACCCAGATACAAAGAGTCTCTAGCTCTATTTACAAAAGTAACAGGTTTGGAGAGAATGGCCTTGCCCTTCCCTCCTGTTCAACTCATCCAACTCACTTTTCAGAATGAAGCCACACAGGGGGCAGCCGCCCACCAGTCTCCTCAGAGGCCCCCACTTCAGACAGTCCAAGGATTCCTGGGAATTAGGTTCCAGGAAGTGGGAACTATGTAACTCACTCCTTCCTCCCCAGCAGTGCTGTGCTGTCCTCGGACAGTCAGGACTCTTGGTGGCATTACCAGTAGCAAGGCAACAGTTTCCCACGAAAAGTACCTAAACATTACTGATGAGAAAGGCCAGGAGCCTGGCACTGGTATACAAGCTTGGAGTACTTCTGGGTTCTCTGCCTCTGTGCAGTGCCAAATGAAGAAGATTTACAATGAAAACAGGCATACAGGCTGAATAAATAAAGAAGTCCATACTCAATTGAATAAATAAATAAATAAATACCTCCGGACAGACACATCAACCAGGGGAAACACTGGCACAGGAAACAACAAAGTAGGTTAGAAAATCAAGGGAAAAAAACAAATACAAAGGAAACAAAGACCCAGTTAGAAAACAGCTGAGGAGGAGGAATTCTCGGATGGCAGGCCTGGGAGATCCATTAGCACAGGAAAAGGCTGTACAGGTAGCCGGGAGGCAATGCAAATCAGACTCCGCCTTGCACCAGGAGGGCCAGGCTGGAACTAAGTGAGGACCAGTGTCCAGTGTCTCAGAGAAGCCTCGGATTTCAAACCTGAAGACCCTATAGGGTCACATATAACTACCACCACTAAAACCTTGTCCACTCCCTCAGTCTAACATTGGACGCACACACCTACGTAGATGTGTCCAAAAACATTCAGAGCAGATAAAAAACAAAAAAACCTGTCAATTGAGTCTGGCATCTCACACTAGTACAATGTCACTTTGCAGGAAATTGAAGCCGCGCGCGCGCGCGCACACACACACACACACACACACACACACACGAACTGCCAGGAACTATTTGGAGTTAAGAGAATCCCATGCAGAAATATCCCAGTAAAAAGCCCCGGGCAGGGGAGCCCCAAGTGGGGCACAGGCCACACCACGGGGGACAATGACGCAGGTACTTCTCTGACAAGTGACAGTGCTCTAGAACCCCTCCTGGTAGCAGGCGTGCAGCTCTGTGCAGACAGACACCACACAGTACACTCTGTAGATTTTCTTTCGGGGCGGAGCCACACCTAGTGCAGGCTGTCCTTCACCTGGTGGTCTCCTGCCTCCATCTCCCTGGTACAGATTACGAGATCACGGAGCACAGCTAGCGCTATATACTTCACAAGGACAAACTGTATGGGGTATCACTTCTAGCTCAATAAAGCTGTTCAAAGATTCAGTACGAGGCCAACACATTCTCTACAGACCCGGTTCCCTGTGTCCAGAAAGTGGGGCGCTGGGTCCTCACGATCAAGCCCTCAACTGTTCAGACCTTCTTTGCCCAACAAATCTTGGGAGACTTCCAAAGAGTAGGGAACAACCTGGGAAAGTCCCCAGTTCCCCGCCGTGGGCCTCCGTCATTCCCCATGGTATAAAGAGAACTTACAACTGTTCCTCTAAGGGCCAGGGGACCAGTTTGACCACGCAGTGTCCTTGAGACCAGGCGAACCACGAACCATCTGGAGAGAAGGCCACGCTCCAGGTCTCACAGCTTGACTTCCAATCAAACTGGTGGGGGCGCCCAGGCTTGAGTTCAGCCAGCAGCAGCGGTTCCTCTGGGAAAGGAGAGATCATACTTCAGAACATGCTCTCCGAGCCTGACCGGCACCAGACTAGGGAAGCTGCTGTCTGCCCAAGACTGACAGAGAGACTTGTCGGTTAAATGACCTAGGGCAGTAACAGTAGCCACAGGCTACATTCCACTGTGGTTACTCAATGGCAACCCTCCCCATTGTGACTCAGAGCACCTTGGTGTGGCAGTGGACTTGGTGAATGAAGTCTCTTTTTCCTGCGAATGCCTAGGCAGGAAGAGAGTGAGAGGTAACTGTGTCTCCAATGAATGCTCTTAAGGTCCCCCTCAAAAGGAACCTAGTGCCTTCAATTCAAGGGTCCTTTCCATGCCCAGATCCCTCCTCACTTCCTTCTAGAACAGACCTACTGCCTCCGCGTCCTACTTCACACAGTCCTCTTAGCCCTGGTTTAACCCGATCTAAGTGACTACTATTAAGTCATTCTTGTATCCCCAGGGACCCCGCCAAAGCTGAAAACACACAGCAAATATATCCAAGGTTCCTAACTGCCTGAGCCTGGGTCTGCAGTCACACCGCAGCACTAAGCCCCTTTCCCATTCACATCCTGTTCATTTTCCTAAGAATTACACCTCGGTCTACTGACAGGCAGCACCCCTAACTTCATACTATCAAAAGGAAAGAAGCCCAAACCTATTTCATGTTTGTGTAAACCAGCACTTAAGAATTTTCTGCACCACCCTCTCTGAGAGCGTCTTCTATCTCCTAAGAGTAGGCAGAGTTTGTTCATCCCAACCACAGGTCCTCTAAACGCCATGGCCAACTTGCAAGTCAGAGCCTGAAGAATGAGGGGTTTTAACCTTTTGTGTACATCCCACTTCAGTAGTTCTGAGATCTAATGCTCTTTGTGAAAACAATATGGTTTTAAAAAGTTATGTTATGTGTATGAGGTTTTGCTTGCATGTACATTGGTACCATATGTATGCAGTGTCCATAAAGTCAAGAAAAGGGAGTTGGATCTTCTGGAACTTAAACCACCATGTGGGTGCTGGGAATTGAACCCAGGTCCTCTAAGAGAGCAGCCAATGTTCTTAACTGGGTTATCTCTCCAAGACTCCTCAGAAAGTAATTTAAACAAGCTATATTTCATAGCCTGCTTTTATGTATGTTCTTATATTTGGGCCTCAAAGAAATCAACGTACACCCTTGAAGAATTTTTCCTAGTTAAGAGGAACAGCATCTTTTCTAGGTGTATTTTTACATATCAAAGCAGACCTGGCCTCCAGGTTTTCCTAAGACCCCTCAGTCCCCACCTGGCACACACTGCCCCCAACCTTGATTGGTAGCTCAGGAGCTGGGCTGCTCTTCCCCTAGATAATAACTGCCCTTTTCTATATAATCCAGACATTTTGGGGTCTCTCTCTCTTTTTTTTCCTCTCTCTCTCTTCTCCTTCACCCCTTCCCATGGCCTCAATCCTTGGGGCCAGAGAACTCGCCCACTAGAGGGCAGCTTCCCAATAAACCTGTCTTTAATATAATCTAATCTGGTTTGAACGGACTCATTTCACTGGTGGGGAAATAATCTGTCATATAATCCATGCAATACAAGGTTAGCATGATCTTGGTGAAACAGAAGGTAATGATTCACATATAAAACACACTATATATATAATAGGAAAATACATGTCTCTTTAGGAATTTACATGATTGTGAATGTGTTGGCATAAACACATGCCAGAGGGCATGTGTAGGAAGAGGTCTGAGGACAGCCTTCAGGGGCCAGTTCTCTCCTTCTGCCAGGAGTTTGAAAGCCTAAACCCATTTTTGTGGCAAGTACTTTGAAAGCCCGCTGAGTGATCTCACTGAAACGACAGATACATCTTATTTCATCAAATATGTTGCTAGAAATTAAAACTTCAAATAGTATCTTAGTGCATCATATCTTGGCTTTATAAAGAAAACATTCATTGCTTGAGATGAATGGAGATAAAGGTTTTAATACATTAAGCCTAAACTGCTGTACACACACACACACACACACACACACACACACACACACACACACACAATGGCTCCTGCTAGAGATGTGTGTGTATGCAAACACATGTCTGCATGGGCATTACTTTGTGGATATGAACGTGTTCTGGCCTGTGTGTCAACATGATAAGGCTGGGAAAACTTTGTCCATCCCGGTGCACTTACACCTGACTCACACACACCCCGCCCACTCTTCTGATTCTATGGCACTGATGGCACTGGACCCAAAATAAAAGGGCTCAGTGTTCATTTCTTTTACTGCCCAGGCTAAAGTCACTGTCAAGTTCCCTCAAGTCTGTCTCCAAAGGCCTCAGCAAACCTTCCTCTGCATTGCTATGGCTGCTGCTGGACTCTCTCCACAGCACCTGTTGCCAAGCCATCTCCTCACTGCTCTCTGGGCTCTGCTCTGCCTCCTACTCACCCGGTCTGTTCTGCGAACTTCTCAGCTCGTGGTCTCTCTCGCCAGGATTCTGCCCTCAGCTCCTGCAGTACCAGGCCCCTGCTCTCTCATCTAAGCTCAGTTAGTTCCAACCTCAGGACCGTGTTCCCATGTTCATTTCACGGACGCCTCTCCCTGGCTGCACCTTTTCTTCATTGTGTCTGGCTCAAAGGACCACTCCCTCTGGCCCCTGGTCCAGAGCCTTCACAAGTCCTCATGAATTCCTTCCTAGAACTCCTCACACTGAGGTCATTGCCCTCCCCACCCCCATCCCGGCCCCGCCCCTAGCACTAGGAGGTCTGCTCTCAGCAGCGAAGCTTGACCGTTTGTTCCTGACGCAGGCGTAGCGACGCCGGCTACCAGGAGATTCTGCGACCAACAGACGTGCGGCGCCTCTTCAGAACACAGGAAGCAGAGGCCATGAGACCGAGACGCTTGTGCCAGCCATCGTTCATGAGGAATTCTCAAACCCTAGCCCTGCCCAGAATTCACACTCTATTTCTGGGATTTGGGGGTTTCATCTTTTGCTATTTCAGGTCAGGAATCTAGATTTCTAAAAGAAGAAACCAGTCCTGTCTCCTGGAGTCCGGGCCCAAACTAAACTTGGCTACTGGACAACAAAACCATAATTAGTGCAGAACCAAAAAACAAACCAAGCAGAACTGGGAAGATCCAGCTTCCCCTGAGACTACCTGCATGACCCTCTGTGGCTGGGTCGGGGCTTTGTTAAATTGATACGCACTGCATACTTTCCGGAACCACGTGACAAACGGATCCAGGGGAAAGCTGACAGACAGGGAGTGGAGGGTTCAGTTAAGCTAATGAGCTAAGCTGCACTCCTTCACATTCTTAGCATTTTTCTCACTGAGGACTTTCTTAAAAACCTGTTGGCAACTTTCAAGTGCATAACTGTTATTAACTGTAGTCATTATCCTAAATAAAGTTCTATAACCTTTTGACTGTCATCTCCCTAACTCTTCCAGGCTTTCCAACTAAACAAGGGATATGTGTTAGGATTCTTTCTGTCTACACTTCACCTCACAGTTACCTGGCAACAGCCAGGTAGGCCTGACCCACTATAAAAGGGGCTGTGCGCTCTCTCTCTCTCTCTCTCTCTCCTGCCTCTTGGGCCTCTCTCCATTCCCTTCCCCCTCTCTCCATGTGGTCATGGCCGGCCTCTACTTCTCTACTCTCTCCTTCTCTGCCTCTACTGCTCTCTTAACTCCCCTTCCCATGCCCTGAATAAACTCTATTCGTGTGTGTGGTTCCTCAGGGGGAAGGGATGCCTTGGCATGGGCCCACAGAGGCACCCCTTCCCCCACACCTCACCACACACCCCATAGAACATATTCTTTACCTCTTTATCTTTTTATAAACACATCAATATGTACAGTGGGCAGAATGGAAGGAGAATTATCCAATCCTCTTCCGGAACCCCTTTAACAGAGGTGGAGGCAGGGCTGGCAGCAGGCTCCGTGCTCCGTGCTCCTTGCTCTCTGCCTACCAGGGGCTCTGCACTGCTAGGCCGGTTCGTCAGCTTAGAGCTTTGACTGGCTGTTCCATCATCATAATAAGCAGGGCTCTGTGTCCAAGTTGCCTTCTTGGTGACATTCCTAACTCACCAAGGTGACTGAGTCACTGTCCTTTAGCTTTCTTTACACTAGGGGGTTCTGGCATTTGTGGTTAGCATGCATCTGGGGTCGACTTCCTCCTCAAACCACCTTGCCTATCTGTCGCTAGTTTCCAGCCACAAGCAGTGACTGAGCGCCTGAAGAGTGCCAGGTCTATTAAGAATATACATGGAACCAGAGAGATGGCTCTGCAGTTAAGAACACTTGTTACTCTAGTGGAGGACCTGTGCTCGATTTCCAGCACCCAAATGATAGCTCACAATTGTCTGTAAGTCCTGTTTCGGGGGTCTGATGACTTCTTCTGGCCTCTGCAGGCACCAGGTACATGCATGGTGCACAGACACACATGCAGGCAAAGCACTCACACACATAAAATACGCAAAAGCAAGTCTAAGAATAGTTTTTAAAAATTATAAAGTACACACCACACTATACAAACTTAGTGGTAGCGACGGCTCAGCTGTTACAGTGTAGGAGCGGTTTTGCTGTTCCAGTCCCAGAACCACCTGGCGGCTCACAACCACCTATAACTTAGTACAAAGGCTCCGACGCCCTCTTCTGGCCACCTCAGGCACTGCACGCACCACGTGGTGCAGACATAAGGGCAGTTAAAACGCCCACACAGAAAAATTCTTCAGTCTCCAAAACATTCCTGTAATTTTTGTTTCATCACATAAAGTGAATCAGTTTGAAATATTTTAGACATGTTATCCCTTTTAATCTCAACTGTTTCTCTTTGTTACTGTGTCTACGTTTAAGTTACATACTGCTATCAAATTACTATGGGCCAGCAAGGACCTAGAGAGTACCCGGCACATACCAGATACTCAATAAATATCTGTTGAATGAATAGATTAAATATAGCCACCGTTCTACTGTTTTCTACTGTAATCCCTTTACAATAGACATTATTCGGTTTGAAAAGAGGCTAAAACTCTGGCCTAGTGTCTGGCTTTTTTAACAGCTTGGCAGCTCCCGACAGCCCTGCCCGCACCCCTACAACACAGCCGTCAATCACTAGGAAAAAACTCTGCACTGGGACAGATTCCGGTTAAAAAAAGGAGTCTGGTCACAGATTGCTTTGAGATAAAAAAAAAACTTTGAGGGATCAATGGAAATGAGAACGGAAGCTATAAAAAGAGTCACACAGAAGAAAACAGTAGGGGCCATTTAAACAGAATTCTATGGGGAAGATACTGAAAGGCTCTAATCTAGATGGAAACCCGGGAGAAGAGCTGCCGCGACACCTTTCCCTGAAAGCCTGGCTCCTGCAAACAAAGAAATGTCATTTCCTAAATGCAAAGGGGACACCACCCCAGGGAATACCCGCTTTTCCAACAACCCACCCGGCACTGCAAGCCCTCGGGTGCATCCGAGTCCTCCAGACCTAGGTGAAGCTTCAACTTCACTGGAACACGTCTGAGCCCTAGGCCTTGACTCCTAAAATCCCCCTACGGAAACTACCTTTAAGCTCCGGCATTGGGGGACCCTGTAGTCTGGCAACAGCCCCCACCCCTAATCCGCGCTACTATTCTGTAAGCAGGACTCAGGGACAAGAGCCCTTCAGGGAGAAGCCCGGAGGGGCTGCAGGTCTAGCCATCCCTAGTATCTGGGCGCTTTCCAGGCGCCAGCAAGTTCATCCCGTGCTCTCACTTTCAGCTTTCGTGGTGACAACTGTGGACAAGGGCAGGGCCAGGACTGGCCCTCACCCACTAGGGTGTCCGGTCCTACGTGTCACCCGGGGGCAGCGTCCGGGGCCCCACCCCGTTCCCAGGCATCCACCAAGTGGCCGCCGCTACTACCCGAGCCGCGGTGGGCGCTGAGGCCAGAAGCCTGGCCATGGCGCAGGCGACCCGGGCCTGGCGCCATCCCAGTGAGCTCCGGGAATGCGGCCGCCTGCCCGCCCTCTCCGGTCCCCGCGGTGGCAGGAGGCCGGCGGGCGCCGCTGACAGCGAAAGTGAAACAAAGCTGCGCTCCCGGTCTGGGTCGCCGCCCCGCCGCGGCCGCACTCACCTCCGGCCTCCATGAGGACGCGCGGCCCGCCCCAGGCGGCGGGCGCCTCAGCCCCCAGGGCCGCGGGCCTTCATTCCGCGCCCGCGCCGCCCGCCCCCGCCCCGCCGCGGCCGCGCCCGCCGCCGCCACCACGGCCGCCGCCCGCAGAGGCCATCAGCTGCTTCCCGTCACATGGCGGCCGGCGGGGGCGGGGCCGGGGCGGGGAGCTCGCTGGGAAACGCAGGGTTGCGAGGGCAGCGGGTGGGCCCGGGAACGCGGAGCTGCGGGGGAAACGCTGAGCTGTGGGGGACGCCGGGGCCGAGGGGACGGGAGGCGGGACACCGAACTGAAGGACGCGGGGCTGGGGAAACGCCGGGCCGAGGGGACGCAGAGTCGGGGGAACACAGGGCCGGGGGAACGCCGCACTGATGGGACGCGGAGCCGGGGGAACACGAGGCAGGGGGAACGCCGCACTGATGGGACGCGGAGCCGGGGGAACACAAGGTTAGGGAACGCCGCACTGATGGGACGCAGAGCCGGGGGGAGATGAGGCAGGGGGGAACGCCGCACTGATGGGACGCGAAGCCGGGGGAAACATGGAGCCGGGGGAAGACAGGGTTGGGGGACGCCGCACTGATGGGACGCAGAGCCGGGGGAAAACGAGGCAGGGGGAACGCCGCACTGATGGGACGCGGAGCTGGGGAACGCCAGGCTGAGGAGGAACGCTGGGCCAAGGGGACGCGAGACCGGGGGGACACGGAACTGAGGGAACGCCAGACTGATGGGACGCGGAGCTGGGGGGGGAAGCAGGGTCGAGGGGACACGAGGTGGGGGGAACACGGCTGAGCAGACGGGGGTCCAGGGGAGCCCCGGGTGAGAGGGCGTGAGAGTGAGGGAACAGGAGGCGGTGGGAACACCGGGCTAAGGGGACGCTGGGACCTGGGGAACCTGAGACAGAGGGAACGCTGGGACCGGGGGAACGTGAGGCTGAGGGGACATGGGGCTGTGGGGAACACGAAGCTGATGGGACGTAGGACTAAAACCCGATGTCAGGCAGGATGGGGGGGGTGTGAGGGGCTCTGACTGCATCTCAAGTGGAAGCCTAGAATTCCAGCGAGTAAAGATGGGGGGCAAGGGCTGGAGATGGCGTGAAGAAACCTAAGGGGCATCTCGAGGTTCAGGGAATCTGCTGGGGTCATGATGCTGGGTGCTGAAGGAAAGGGGGTTTTAGTAGTTACTTTGGTTCCTGTAGTTGTTCCTGACTTTGGAGTTTCTCGTGGGCTCTGTAATCCCCAGGTAGTCTCCTGTCACTATCCCACCCCCCACACTCAAGGTCTCTCCAGTCCCTTTTCCTGTTCCCAACCTGGACTTTCTTCTCAAAAGTTCAATCTGCCCATTTCCTTCCCTTTTGAGTCGTGGATCTCTTTTTTTGTAATGTGGAGCCAGGGAAGGAAAAGTGATGGGGTTAGTCATTGCTCTTATATGTTTTATGAGCCCGAACAAAACCTTGTCTCTACATTCTTGCTTTGTATGCTTCTTGCTTCCACTTAGCTTTTACTCCAGGCACACTATTCTATGACCTAGTTCTCCTCAGGTCTCCTAGAATATACCCGAGGTTTACCAGTTGTCTGTTTTGAGGACACCCCCCCCCCCGCACACATACGCACATTCATGTTTTTTTTCTACTTTCCTGTCCCCCTTCTTGTCCTCCATTTTTACTTAAGAGTCCACTTTCGTATCTAAAGGCACTTTTTTTTTTAGCATGGCTTGTTCCCCACTCTCAGCCCGGGGTTCCCGTTTTATTTCTGATATCCTTCCTGATCTCCTTAGATCCCAATTCTATTCTCCAGACTTACTTTCCACTGCTCTTTCCAGTTCTTTTTAACGTGCCTTGTTTCCCCCGCCTCTACCATTTTTCTCTTCAGTGTTCTTTGTGAATATATTGTGGAGGCCAACGATATTGTCTCTAGTGTGTCACCACTTGGATGTGTGTGTGTGTCTGCGTGGTACATATATCTGCACATACTTTCCGGGTCTCCAAAGAGACCAGAAGAGGACATTGGATTCCCTGGAACTGATAACAAACGTGAGCTGTCCTGTGGGCAATGGAAATCGAGCCCAGGTCCTCTGAAGAGCAGCCAGTGCTGTTACTGAGCCATCCCTCCCTCCAGCCCCTCCTTCTGGGCTTCATCTCCCAAATGTTCGATTACTGCCTTCTTCAGGGTCTCATATTTAATGGTTTGGTTTTTTTCTATTTTGAGGTGCTGGAGACTGAACCCACATGTAGTTAATAAACACTCTATTGATGAGCTATACCCTTTACTGTACTTATGCATTCAGTGTGCACAAGCCAAGTGGTAACAGGGACAAAATAAAACCACCTTTTCGGGTCTTTTTTCCAAAGGGCTTTTTAATGTCCATTTATTTATCTTGTGTGTGTGTGTGTGTGTGTGTGTGTGTGTGTGTGTGTGTAGCTTGTTGAGGGATTCCCATGGAATGCATGTGGGGACAACTTTTGGGAATAAGTGGGTTCCAGAGATTGAATTTAGGCTTGAAAGTAAATACCTCTACAGGTTGAGTCACCTTGCTAGCTAGCTAGTGCTGATTGTTTCTTTAGGTAAGGTCTCATTCTGGAGCCTTGGCTGTACTCAAGCCCACAGTAGTCCTGCCTCAGCTTCCCAAGTACAGGGATTACAGGCACAAGTCTGAACCCCCATTCTTTACATCCACTAGTAAGGCATAAATCAAGATCACTGAAATATATGTTTAAAAAAAGTAACTTTATTCCAAAGTCTTAAAAATTTATAACCTTACAACTAATTTCTCCCAAATTTCCCCTATGAAATGGTAAGGTCAACCACATTGAACCATCTGCAGTTTTTCTTTGCCGCAGCTGTTAGCCAGTCCTGTGGTGAGAAACTTGATTGGCACTTACTGTACAAAAGCTGTACCCAGTGAGGATGATGCTTCCTTCTGTGATTGTGAGAAATGGAACTAATGCCAAAGCCACAGGAATGCAGAGTCTGTCTCCCATGACTACTGGGTTTTGAGGGAGATCAATGTGATTTAAAACACGTGAAGTGCTTTTCTTCCTAGTTCTACCAAGTGGATCTCATCAGTTAACTAATACATGCAGATAAGAATTATTTTTTTTAAAGACCAATACTTTGGCATTTAACACATATGCCTTGAGATCTGGGTATGGATTGCATTAAGGGAGAGAGGAGATGTGGGCTCCAGTTTTTCACAAAGCCCTTTGGTGCCTGGGCTCTTAACTGAACTGCCATTTTAGAAATGCGCACACAGGCTGGTAAAACCGACAGTGATCAGGGCTTGAGAACAGCATTTGGCACCAAGCCCTGGAGGCTCCCATTTGCTAGTGGAAAAACCCTCAACTATTTCCTATCGCCGGGTGTGTGCACAAGAGGAAGCTGAAGCACCGAGTGGTCTCACGAAAGGTTCACCACGTTCCCAGCTAACAACTTCCCGGCTGACTTCTCTTTGAAAGTTCCCTCTCTGAGTCACACACCAAACTCAGGAACTCTGTCACCAGGCTTCAAAAGAAAGGCCTACTAGCAGGACGGAAGACAACCTGAGTGTCCCACTGTGAAATGACAGAGACTGGAGTGATCCAGTGCCTGAGGCACCGGGAAGCAAGAGAACTGCACAAAGTCCTAGCCATTCCCAAGGGCTCCAATTCACAGCCAGGTGGACTCCTCCGTGCCCTGAGCTCAGGATGGGCCACACCAGGAGTGGTTTCTTCACTTTAGTCCCTCCCACATCGTGCAAGGTACTTCTGTTAACCAGCTCCTCCGGAATCTTGGGCCCCAGAGTTAAGAAGTCCTTAAAGCCTTAGATCTTGTCCTATTTGAGCAGGATGTGTACAAGTACAGAGTGCAAATTTCAAGTCGGATTTTCATGGTTAGCACAGACCTATCGCACCCTTAGAAGATCCCTGACTTCAGAATGTTTAGATGAAAAATAAAATAAAATAAAAATTCCCAGAACCTAGCTATCCCCAGCTAAAGTCATCACCTACTATTTTCTTTTGAAGCGTACTGTCCTAGTTAAGTAGGATGGAAACACATACTCCCATTTCTAAGACACGAACATTGAGTCCAAGTGGACCGTTTGTCCAGTTTGTATTAAGTTATGCTCTGTTAGGAAATGTTCCTCTTGCTTATTAGCGCAGGAGACACGAGGAAAGAGAAGCCTTAGGTCCATCATTTAGGAGGCTTTTATAACCATGCGCAGTTCTGTCTGTATACCGCGAAGGCTATAAGGAAAGGTGCATCCCTCTCTAGGGGAGAAAAGCATAGTTGGGGTAGGCAGGGCTGAGAGTCTACAATGAAGGCCCCTGCAGTAGCTCTGTGGAACTTCTCCCTAGGCATTCCTACACCCCGAACTACCTCCTCCATCTCTCAGGAGCTTGGAAAGTTGGTACTGCTTCACGGGGTTTCTAGATAGGAAAACAAATGCAAAACAATACAGAGTTCAAGCCTCAGGCCCAATCTGCCTGCCTTCTGGTAGCTGACACCTCCCCTCTGCCGGGAAGGTGTCTGGTGCCACACCTCAACAGTGATTAAAAAGCCCCGCCTACATATTCGTGCTGGGTAAGCTGGCTACAAACCTCAACTAGGGGCACAGTGCACAGGTACCAAGGGCTCCCCGCCTCAGCCCCCAATCAGCGTCTGTCACAGGAAATCACCTGGGTAGAGCCAGGTGTCACAGGCAAGGGGCCCCTCAGACACCACTGCAGCTCTGCCCCACACCGGCTGCTCCTTCTCAGTGCACTTCACACCGCTGAGGTGACTCCCAGCAAAGGAAATCAGTGGGGACGACGGAAGGGGAGATGCAGTGTCTGTGCTGCGGAGACCCCAGCAGTCCCTAACACAAGCTCGCCAGGGCAGCACGGTGAGAGGGCGGCCGAAACGGAAGCAGCACTGAAAGTAGCTCCTCCTCTTCATCAGACTGGCTTGTCTTCCTCTTGAACAATGTCGCTTTGCTGCCCATCACTGTCATCTGCTGGGGGTGAAAGAGACGGAACAGGAGTGATCTCACCAGCAGGGGACGTGTTAACCTTCTGTCTCCTGTCATCTTGGTGACTTCTGAGCCACAAGAATTGAACTTCATGGAGGAGGTAGGGCAGGGGATACAACAATCTCCTTCGTTTTATTTTGTTTTGAGACAAGGGTCTCATATAGCCCAGGCTGGCCCCAAACTGTATAGCCAAGGATAACTCAACTGCTGATCCTCCCGAGTCCACTTCCCAAGTGCTGGTTTCTGCTACTATACCCAGTTCTAAACTCAGAATCTAGAATGCCTGATGCTTGTTGTTAGGATTCTGTCTAAGCTCCGCCCCACAGTTACCTGGCAACAGCCAGGGATGCCCCTCCCCACAGCTACCTAGCAACAGCCAGGGATGCCCCTCCCCACAGTTACCTAGCAATAGCCAGGTAGGTCTGACCCACTATAAAAGGGGCTGATTTCCCCCTCCTCTCTCTTATCCTCTCTCCCTTTTATCCTCTTGTTCTCTCTTGCCCTCTTGGATTCTTCCCTTCCCCTCTCTCCACGTGCTCATGGCCGGCCTCTACTTCTCTACTCTCTCCTTCTCTCTGCCTCTACTACCCCCTTAACTCCCCTCCCCATGCCCTAAATAAACTCTCTTCTATCCTACAATACTGCCGTGGGCCCGCTGAGGGACCCACTTCCCCCACACAACCATAGAACACATTCTTCCACCTCTTTCTCTTTTTATGATCACAACGCTTGTCACCCATCGTGCTCCTGACTCAGAAATGCTCTCTCTTCTCTCTTCTCATTCAAACTCAACTGCCCGCCCTTCTAGACCTGGCTCCAAGACACCTCTTCCTCAAACCTGGTCCGATCAAAGCATCCCTCCCAGATCTCATCTTCCCTCCAGCTCCTTCTTTCTTTCCTTCTTTCTTTCTTTCAGACAGAATTTCTCTGTATAACCCTGTGTGTCCTGTGTGCCTTAAATTCAGAGGTCCATCCTCCTGCCTCTGCCTCCTGAGTGCTGGGACCAAAGGTGTGTGCCACCACCACCTGATCTCAGGATTTTTAAATCTACCAACCATCAGATAATCAAATCCCTCCTTTAGCACACTTCCCCTAGGGCTTTCTCTTAGCACTGGGTACATTTTACTTCCATTTAAACTTCCCCGTTACATTTAATGTGCTTTAGCCTGATGGCCTTAGAAGGCTGCCCAGGCATTCACAGACAATACAGGGTTTTCTTAATTCAACAATCCCTGAACTGTGTCTTCCCCATGGACTTTGTTGGACGATTTCTTCTCTGGGCTGGTAGTTAATGTGTTGATTATCTTACCCAAATGCTGGGGACCAGAGGTGATGTGGACTTTAGATTGTGGGTAATTTGAATCTACAGAATGACAGCCCATGGGGTGGAACCATAATTTAAATAAACATGAACTCTATGTTTATTTCAGAGTTTCCTTAAGTAGGTCTCATTTGTAGGTAATTGTATAAAATACTTCATTTCATTGTGTGTTTGTGTCATGGGGGTAGGTGAAGGTCAGAAAACAACTCTGGGGAACGAATTCACTCTTTCCACCAGGGACTGAACTCAGGTCACCAGGCTTGGCATCAAGAACCTTTACCCACTGAGCCATCCTGCCATCCCCATTTTATACAGTATTTTAAATAACCTCATGCATGCAACATAGCTGAAGTATGTTGAAGCATCAGTCTTGTGGCATTCACTGACACTTTAATGTTTTGTAGTTTGGTTTTTTGAGAATGGAACACTCAACCTAGCACGAAATCTTGGGTTCTAGACTTAAGACTTGGTGAACCAGCTAATTTGCCTAGGCTTTAAGAAATTGCCCCTATTTATTAGAGACACCCTTCAGGGAAAGCTCACTACACAGATTTGAGGGTCTGGCAAGGAGGCAAGTTTACCCTGAAACTCCTGGAGTCCATTCCCCATGCGGTCCAAGTTCCCGTTGACCAGGGCAGTCACCCTGTGAATGTGTCCGTGCTTGCCTATCTCTCTCGGCAACTCCTCTGGCTCACTTGTCTCCTGCCCCACCTCTTCAGCAACATCTTCCTTGTCCTCTTCTTCTTCTTCTTCCTCCTCCTCTTCGGAATCCACCAAAACCATGACGTCCCCCATGTCCTGTCCCCTAATTTCCAAAGGAGAGAAAAGAATCAGGAAGTCATCTTGTCTATCTCAAGGACTCGAGCCCCACTGAAGAGCCCACACGGGTCTCCCTGTGATCCCCTTAGGACTATGGGAAATTCTTCATGCACTCAGCACAGCTTAGTTGTGCTGGTGAGATTGTAACTTCTGGATGAGACTTAGGCACCACTGGTGAGAGATGGTATCCTTGCGCCGTGTTTTTTGTGGGTATCTGTTTATATGCTGTCCTGGGCATCCAGCACAGTATTTCTCAATGGGGCGTGTATAGAAATGCTGCATTCTGGGCGGGAAGTGAAGCTCAGTGGCTGGAGTGTTTGCCTAGTGTGTTGTATGTACGCATGGTGGAGAGCGCCTGCCATTCCAGCACCCGGGAGAGGTGGATGCAGGAAGAGCAGAAGTTCAAAGTCATCTCTGGCTTCCATAGTGAGTATGAGACCAACCCAGAATACCTAAGAACTGCTCTCAACAAACACACGAAAGTAAAAAATAAATAAATACATAAAATAAAATGAAAATCAAATTCTTTCCTCAAATGGCCTTATTTCCATCTCACTCCTACAGATCTCTTCTGATCCTCAGGTAAGGCCTTCTCTCCCTCAAACTGTAGGAGGGCCCTGTGTCCAGCATCCTGGCTTAAAACTGCTCTTGCCTTACCATGGCTGCAGCCTGCCTTGCCCAGCCATAGGCTCTGGGAGGGAATGATGTGATTCCAGCTCTGCACCACATTCACAATTCAACCTCCTCACACCACTCTGTGAAACAGATGGAGGGATGAAGGCTCAGAGAATTGAGAATATCTGATAGGCTATTTCTCCACCTCCCGTGAAATAAGCCAATTCAAGCCACATTAGACTAAATTAAAGGCAGGTTTATTTGGGAAGCTGCTCTCTCCAGTGGGCGAGTTCACTGGCCCCAAGAATTGAGGCTAGGGCTATCACCATTGGGGGGTGGGGAGGAGAGAAAGGGAGGGCACACTGAGAGATTAGAGAAGAAGAGAGGGAGGACCAGAATGTCTGGATTACATAGGGAAGAGCCTCTGGGGGGAGGGCAGCTCAGTCCCTGGACTGGAAAGTTTAGGATATGCCAGGTAGGGACTGAGGGATGCTGGGAGAACCTGGAGGTCAGGTCTGTTTTGATATATAAAATATTCACCTCAGTCCCTTGACCTTGGGTTGGAAACCAACCGATACCAAAAGACTTGGGATCAGTAACGGGGGTGGGGGGTGGGGGTGGGGAAGGTGGGGTCAGGGCAGTGGTTTCCTAGCCACTTCCTACAAGGCCCCATGGGTGTCTCCTGTGCACAATAAGCCTGGGAATGACAAATCTGCCTGGACAATGGCCCTTCACAAGAGTGGCAAAGGGAATGGCTTCCCACGAAAGGTTCTAGAACAGTAAGATCCCATTGTGAAAAAAAAAAGAGAGAATAAGGAACTAATTGTTCACGGAACATAGAGAAGAATTCTCTCTGCTGGCCAGGATCACCTCGGGGGAAATAAAATATACAAATTTCCACTTGTTTACTTTTCCCTTGCTGAGTTTTCCTCTGGGAGGTGGGGAGGAACTTTGGGGTATGCTTTTGACATGTCTTCCAAAGCATTCTAGGGGTTTGTGATTTGAACTTCCTTTTGGCTCTTAAAAAATGAAATCAGAAGCCAACTCCGGAGTAACCTGGCTTGTGTATATACTGAGTCTCCATGTTGGACAGAGTGCCCATCTGGAGGGTCCCACTGTAAAGGGGCACAGGACTCTGGAATCTATCAGACCTGGGTCAGAGGACAGACCCTACCATCTGCCTCCTCAATTCACCTGCAGAAGTCACTCCAGTGGGTCTCCACCTCCTCTGTGAAACAGACACGCAATACCCACCCCATGACATCATCAAGATGGAGGTTTCCCCACAATGCCTCGGGAAGCTCACAGTTCAGGGTCAGGCTCACAGTTGATCCCATCAGGAGTAAGAACAGCAGTGACAAGGAATGATGGGAAAAGGCTTTGGATTAAAATCCCCCAAACCACTCACCTGAACGTGCTCCCGGCTGAAAGAGAGAAAAGAAGAGGGAGATAAGCACCAGACACATTGGCTCAGTCTCCAGAGTTTTCAATCAAACCACCAATGGCTGAGGAGATAACTCAATAGCCTGAGGCCCTGAGATCAAAGCCAAATACCTAAGAAGCCAGACATAGCTATCTGTACCTGGGACCCCATCATTAGGGATGTGATACCCATGGAGCCTAGGAGTTTGCTTGGCCGGCCAGCCTAGCCAAAGGGGTGAGCCTCCAGCACACACAGGCCCTGTCTCAAGCCAGTAGAACAGAGCAAGAGACACAAGGTCTGGCTCACGCCTCTGCAAGGACACACAGGGGCACACACAGCCACACCCCTCCTGCACACACAACACATGTACATACAGAGCAATGAATGAAAGTGTAACTAAACAATAAAAAGAAAAAACTAACACTAGCAAAGCATGACCATCTAAGAAACACGCTAAGTGCTTGGGGGATGTACTTAAGTAACTTATTATCATCCACAAGTGTTGCCAGGGAGCTTAATAGGATGGGGCGCTAGGTGGAAGCTGGGCATAGAGTTTTCTTCCCACCCACAGCTTTTTAAATCTTTACTGATTAATTTTTATGTGTGCAGGTGTTTTGCCCGCAGGTATTTTTGCACACCACACGCACACCCTGTGTTCAAGGACACCCAAGGAGG
Organism: Tokudaia tokunoshimensis; assembly: GCA_036184795.1. NCBI lineage: Eukaryota > Metazoa > Chordata > Mammalia > Rodentia > Muridae > Tokudaia > Tokudaia tokunoshimensis. The sequence continues at coordinate 7,457,519 of BTHU01000006.1, read as the reverse complement.
GTCTGGGATCCACCGGAACTGGAGTTACAGACAGTTGAGAGCCGCCACGTGTGGATGCCGGGAATCAAACCCTGATTCTCCTGAGAGTAGCCAATGCTCTTAAATGCTCTGCCATCTCCAGCCCCGCCCACAGCTTTTTTTTTTTTAAAGCTTGAGAAAGAAGCATGGGAACTCAAGGTGATCTTACCCTTCCAGCAGAAAGCAGGACTGTAATACAGCATGAGGCCCGAAACGACGGCCAGTCCCAGCAGGAGGAGGCTCACCACGGTGCCCACAATGCCACCGACGTTCAGAGGTTCTGTGAAAAGATCACGCCGTGAGCCCCCTCGCGAGGTCCCCCGAAACCTCCCCAGCAATTCTCGTAATTGAGAACGGCAGGCGTTTAACCTACTCCCCACCGGGTTCCTGCACTGGAACACAGGCCCACAATACCCCATTGAGAGGACTGTGACGACACCTGAAGTCCTTCCCCATGCAGATAAGGCATCCCTAACCTCTCACACCAAGCCGATAAAAAACAACTGCCTATCCCAACCCGCCCCCAAATGTTTATAAAGTCCTACCTTATAAATAAAATAAAGTGCATGATGCTAGCGCCCACAGCATCCCAGCTGAGTTTCCTCTCCGCCTTAAACCCCTGTAATCGGCGGACCCACACTCCAGTAACCAAGTAAATCAAAACTCTTAAAGCTTAATTAGCCAATCAGATTTACGTTATCAGTAATACCACAATTTACAAGATGCTAATACGATAATTGAAGAGCCAATTGATAATGATAAAAGCTTTATCCCAATATTTCTAACCTTATAAACTCTTAGCTATTTGTGGCTAGTAAATGCAACACAGGTCCACGTCCAAAGCAACCTCTATTCTCTTCTTCTCCTGCGGCCTGTTCCCCCCCCCCCCCCCGCCCAGCTCCTAGCTCCGCCTCCTTTTTCCTGTCCAATCACAGGCTTTCCACTACCCTAATATGATTGGACATGGAAAATCCTGCAACAGAAACGACCTTAACAAGAAAATTTGGGGTATTTCACACTGCAGGGCACAGAACGTCTTCGACGTCATTAAGAGTTGACTGATGTAGAGTTTATAGTTGGCATCCCTAGAAACTTGGACTTACAGGCATCTGCTGCCTTTACAAACTCTCTATGTAGCAGAGCTGGCCCCCACCTCCTGAGTTCTAAGACTAGAGACCAGTGCCACCATGCCTAGTTCATGAGGCGAGAGAGATGGAATCCAGGGTTTTTATGTCTTAAAAATTGTCAAGATATAAACATTTCTAGAATTTTCCCTGACCCCCATAGGGAGTTCCATATTTGTTGGCTGTAAGTGGGACAGCAGAGAACTATGAGCTCACTTTCCTGTTACAAGTCAATCATTTCACTACATGTGTGCGAGCGCACACATATGCACACATGTACATGTATGCATGTACATATGCATTTTTTTCCGTTTGGTTTTTCAAAACAGGGTTTTTCTGTGTAACCCTGGCTATACTGGAACGCACTCTGTAGACCAGGCTGGCCTCGAACTTAGAAATCCGCCTGCCTCTGCCTCCCAAGTGCTGGGATTAAAGGCATGCACTGCCACTGCCCGGCATGTATGCATGTTCTAGTACATATCCTTTGATGAGTAAAGGGTGTGATTTTTTTTATGTCCTAGGCATATATCGGCGCTCCCAGGATTAGACATTAATTTTCTCAGGCACTCTGTCAAACCACAGGCAAGTGATATACCAATTTCAGTTGACCACGGCCCACAAAGAGAGGCCCCCCGCAAGGCTACGCCCTCAAGGGTGCCAGGTGCTTTAAAGGTTCTTAACCTTTGGGGCCACCCTGACCACCTACCTTTCACACTCAGCCAGATGTCTACCGCCCTCACCCCAACGGGGTTCTCGGCCCGGCAGAAGTAGAAGCCTCCGTCCAGGTCCTGGGAGCAGTTGTGGATGGTGAGGGAGGAGCTTTGGCCCTGCTGTGTGATGACATAGCGGCTGCTGGGCTGGAGGGTGGCCTCAGGCTGCGTGAGGTTCCTGAGCCACTGGATCCTGGCAGGCGGGTTGGCTCCTGTCACTTGGCAGGTGAGTGTCACATTGCCTCCCACGAAACAAGTTTTCATGGGCTGAGACGACAGTAAGGGGCTCGCTGGTGGTCGGGAGAGGGTAGACAGAGACAAATATTTCAGGAAGAGTCAAAAGAACCCCAAAGCTCGTAATCCCCACGGTGCTGGTCCTCTGGAATAAAGCTATCAAGTACTTACTGTGCACAAGGAACTATATGCAAATGAGCCCAACTCACTCTCAAAAGAACCTTGACATTATTCCCATTTTGCAGAGAAAGAAACTGAGGCACAAAGAAAAGCCAAGTGAGCTGCTCAGGTAGGGCACAGGGTGACCTACTGTCCCACTTTTCCTAGGACTAAGAAGACACCCAGGACGGGAGGCTTTCCATGAAAACACCATTACACTTCTGGGTGAAGCCAAACAGGCTGATGACCATGGACCCTGAGACCCAAGCACCAGGTCCCGTTACCCAACATGTCACATATCTATGGAAAAGTACAGGGGCCAGTGAGTAACACACACGTACACACACACACACACAGAGAGAAAGACTGACATAAAGTAATACAAGTATGCCAGCCAACCATGTTAAACACTGACACACAGGCCAGGAAGGACCAGCTTAAAGGCATGTTCTAGGACTGTGAACATGACAGTTCCATGACCTAAGTTCTATCATCTTTTGCCGGCTCCTTTTGCATGCTCCAGGGAGACCATGCCTTACAGGTAGTTCCTTCTGTTTTTCTTTTAGAGGCAGGTTTTGTATAGCTCAGGCTGTCCTTTGAACTTGCAATGTAGCTGAGGCTGGCCTTGAACTCCCAAGCCTCTTTGCCTCCACACACTCAGATTTACTTTTTTTTTTTTTGAGTATGTATTTTTAATTACATGTATGAGGTGCACGCCGGGGTCCGGGTGGGTATAAGCCCGAGTATGGGTGCCCTCAAAGGTCAGAGGCATGAGATCTCTCTGGAACTAGCTTTGTAAGCAAGCCACCTGGAAACTGGAACCTTACAATGGGCTTCTGTCCTTCGTGAGCTTGAAAAGTTCCTTCGTTGCTGAGCCGTCTCTCTAGCCCCCTCCTTTTCTCTTTCTTGGTTTTGTTTTATCTTGTTTGAGACAGGGTCTCACTATGTAGCCCAGGCTAGCCAGAAATTAAGCCATGTAGAGCAGGCTAGCCTGGAACTCACAGATACTAACTACCAGCCTCTCTGCCTCACAAGTGGCAGGATTATGGGCGTGTGCGATCACGCCCGACATCTTCTAAGATCCTTGGCTCCACGACCTCCTCACATCCCTTTAATATCTTCTTTCTGTGATCCCATTACCTGCTGATTCCTACTCCCCTCCTCCCTTATTTTTAAGATTTGACACATGGGCGCGCACACACACACACACACACACACACACTTTCACTGTCTTCAGACACACCAGAAGAGGGCATTGGATCCCATTACAGTTGGTTGTGAGCCACCACATGGTTGCTGGGAAATTGAACTCGGGACCTCTGGAAGAGCAGCCAGTGCTCTTAACCTCTGAGCCATCTTCCCAGCCCCCCGCCTCCTCTTACAGGGACACACAGGATGACACTAGGACCACCCGATAATCCAGAATGATGTACACAGGCTCTAGGGCGCAGGACCCAGCCTCCTACAGTAGAGCGCTAGTGCATCTACCACAGAGCTACCTTGGATGATTGACCACACAGTGCTGTGGCCTCCTGCCGCACAGTTATGTCCTCTGAACATTCCTGGCATGAGGGAGGAGGGAAGATGGAAAACCCAGGTAGTCACAGTGGCACACGGTCTCTGTGGTTGGGTCACCATGGCTATGCTCCCTGGGTCCCCATACTGTGCTCCTGTGAGTGACCAACCCCTCCTCTTCCTGTAAGAAGCCGCAGTAAGCTCTGTGGATCGCCGAGCTGGACTCAGGTGGATCTTATCTTTGGTCTGACACCAGGGCCCTACTGATGTGAAGAGATGCTTGTTTTCATCTTCCCAAGGAAAACCACAGAACAACTGTGATGTCGTCTGACTTGAGTCATATGAGAGATGCACCGAGGGCCCAAAGTAGTCCATTTGTCCTTGGCACGAAAAGCTCTCTCTCTAAGGCATGCTCTTCTGGGATGGGCTAGGACAGTGGGTCTCAACCTTCCTAATGCATGGACCCTTTAATATCATTCCTCATGTTGTGGTGACTCCATCAACCATAAGATTACTTTCTTTCTTTTCTTTTTTTTTTTTTTTGACTTTTTGAGTCAGGGTTTCTCTGTGTAGCCCTGGCTATCCTGGAACTCACTCTGTAGACCAGGCTGGCCTCGAACCCAGAAATCCGTCTGCCTCTGCCTCCAAAGTGCTGGGATTAAGGGCGTGCTCCACCACTGCCTAGCCATGAAATTACTTTCATTGTGACTTCATACCTGTATTTTTCCTGGTTATGAATCGTAATGTAAATCTCTGACAAGCAGGATACCTGATATGCAGTATATGTGACCCACAGAAGGGCCGGGACCCACAGGTTGAGAACTGCCGGGTCAGGACATCACCTGGGAGGGGGTTTTCCACACCGTGACTCTCTGGATTCCTGCCTGGTAAACTGGAACCACTCTCTCACAAAGGAAAAGCTAAGGTGTCAGACCCTGGGGAGAGAGAGGGAAGGGGGCCAAAATGGTAGGTAAGGCCTCCAAGTTTGGTGAAAAAGTCAGATCAACAGAAGAGAACTGTCTGAGGTTGCTTGGGACACTCAGAAAAGATAGCCTTCCTCAAAGTGGGATGGCCTTCCCGCCCGCTCTGTGGTGAACCCAGATCTCCTTCTGGGTCCTGAAGCCAGTGTCAAGCCTCATAGGTATGCTGATATTTGAGGACTCTTAAACCAGAGTTTCAGAAATGGCTGCTTTTTCCTTAAATGAGCCCCTCCCCCCAGATATTTTCCTTAGCGCCCCCCCCCCCCAAACAGGGGTCACGATCACGGATCACGACTAGACCTGACAAGCAGCTTGCGCTCGGCTCTTCACCACCCACGGGGCTAAAGAGATGGCTGAGAACAGCTAAAGAGCTACGCTGGCTAATTCTACGTGAAACTTTGACACAAGCTGGAGTCACAGGAAAGGTGGGAGCCTTGATTGAGAAAAATGTCTCAATGAGATGGGGCTTCGAGCTATGCGAGGCGGCAGAACATTTTCTTAATTAGTGATCGACAGGGCCCCGCTCACAGTGGGCGGGGCCATCCCTGGTCTGAAGGTCCTGGGTTCTAAAAAAAGGCAGGCTGAGCAAACCATGGGGAGCAAGCCAGTAAGCAGCACCCCTCTGTGGCCTCTGCATCAGCTCCTGCCTCCCGGTTCCTCCCTGTGTGAGTCATGTGGGAGTGTAAGCCAAATAAGCCCTTGGCTTTGGTCATGGTGTTTCACCACCGCCGTAGTAACCCTAACCAATACATTGGCATGTATATTCTTGCATAGGACGTGGGTTCCATTCCCAGCATCCGCATGGCAACTTACAACCATCTCTTAACACTTCTTCCAGGGGAATCCAATGCCCTCTTCTGGCCTCCAAGGGCACCAGGCACTCATATGGAGCAGACATACGGTATAACAAGCCACGTACACAAACTGTCACGTGCACTTGACCAGCAGGGCACGTATCCATTCAAGAGTTTATCTGACAGGATGTGGCCGGCAAGGATAGGAAGAAAGGCTCTAGAAGACGTGGGGCCCATGAGGATCCACAAGTGAGCAGGGATGTGAGGGCCTTCATTCGATGGACTGCCAGGGTGGCCCTTCATGAATTCTTCAACAAATCGACCTGCAGGTCACTTTGAGATGGCTTCAGTAGACCATGGTAGCTCTTTGTCTGTGATCCCATTATTTTGGGGGCTGAGGCTGAAGGGTCACTTGAGCGTAGGAACTCAGAACCAACCCGGCAATCTAGTAAGCCCCTCCCCTTTCATGGGGGTGCAGTGGGAGCCAGGCATAGGATTTGCGGCCTTGCAGAGGGTGAGCAAGTCATGCTCTCCCCTCAGCCCTAATTTCCTTTTTAATCTCTCAAGAGACAGGATCTTGGGCTAGGGGGGATGTCAGTGAGGGGACATCCTACTATGTGGTGTGTGAAATCTAGTGTCTCATCTCCAGCACAAAACCAAGAAGACAGACCCAAATGATTCCCGAGGCTCCGTCCTACAAAGGGTCATTTCTTCTGGCTGGCTCACCCCCCTCTTGTATCACTGGCTCTCAGGAAAGTGGGTCACCACGCTGAGAGGGTGGGTCCACAGAAGGTTACCCCCGCAGCCCCCCTGAGGGATGTGGGAAGGAGAGAGCTCTCCAGGCATGTGAATGAACACCTAGGAAAAGCATTTTTCATAATTCTAGCACCCAAACTTCCAAGTCTTCTGGCTGAGATCCCCCCCCAATCCTCCTCCCCCCCAACACATGGCATTCTTTCAAAGAGATACATAATTACACCCTACCTGAAATCCTCTGGGCAACAAATGTTTAAGCAACCAAGTTTTAGGGGGTAGGGATCTTCCGTTACATAATAAAGGGGACAAACAGAGGCATCATATCTGTCCTGATGGCGTGCCAGGCTCCGCTGGTGACTGAAACGGAGGGCACAGGCATACAGCCAGTGTCTGCTGAGATAAAAAACTTGAGCCAAGCTGGGCATCTTTAAACATCGAAGGCAATAAATAGCTGAGAAGCCCAGGGACAGGCGGGAAGAATTCTGGGTACTCCAATACCGACTTTCTCTCCCAGGACTACCATCAAACGATTCTTTGAGAAGAAAGGAAGGCGGATGAACCCCAACCCCTGGTCAAAGCAAGCCAGACTCACAGATCTGTACCACGCAGCTGGCTCCAGACTCTGGTCCCAGGATGTGGCTCCCAACGCATTTGAACTTCTGGCCCTCCGACAGCTGCGACGGGTCCAGCGTTTGCAGCTTTGAATTCCCCACGATCATTCCTCCAGGTTCCTCAGTCCACAGGAAGGTCGGGTCAGGGTATCCCCCATCCCAGTTACAGGTGAGTTCCAGGGAAGCCGATTCTGAAGACACCTCCACCGAGCACTGAGGGTCTGAAGAAGGGGGCCCTGCAAAAGAGCGGAGGGGAGTGTGGTTCATCTCAGACTCTGAGTCAGACAGCAGGGTGTGTGTGTGTGTGTGTGTGTGTGTGTATGTGGGGGTGTTTCTGTCTGTGTGTGTGTGCCTGTGTGTATCTGTCTGTGTCTATGTCTGTATATGTATGTCTGTGTGTACATCTGTATGTCTATCTGCCTGTGTATCTGTGTGTGTGCTATTGAATCAGGGTCTCAGAGAGCCATTAAAGCCAGCTAGTCTACCTTCAGAAAGTCCCTATTGGATGTATAGCTCAAATACTACATGGCTTGCCTAACATGCACAATGCCATGGGTTCAATCCCCAGCACCCCACAAAATGGTTGTGGCAGTACTCGTCTGTAATACTAACATTGGAGAGACAGAGGCAGGGGGATTAGGAGCTCAAGATCATCTTTGGCTACTTGTCTAGTTCAAGGTTAGCCTGGGATACAGAGACACTGTTGAGGAGGAGGAAGAGGAGGAGGAGGAGGAGGAGGAAGAGGAAGAGGACAGCAGAGAGTGTCAGATGGTTCAGTGAGTTAGCAACATTCTCCATGCAAGGCTTACCACCCAACTCTAATGCCTGCAGCCCTCATTGGAAGCAGAGAAGCAACTCCCACAAGTTAGCCTCCGACCTCCATACACCTGCACATCATACACTTACAAAAAACTTTTAAAAAGCTCTGAGGCTGGCAGCGGCAGCCCACGCCTTTAATTCCAGCACCCAGAAGACAGAGGCAGGTAGAGCTCCGAGTTCGAGGCCAGCGTGGTCTACAGAGCGAGTCCCAGGACAGCCAGGGTCGCACAGAGAAACCCTGTCTTGAAAAGACAAAGCAACAACTACAAAGAATGAACTCGGACCAAAAGGCATCTGAGATAAGAACACAGCGAGCTGGAGAGATGGCTCAGTGGGTAAGAACACTGGCTGCTCTTGCAGAGGACCAGGGTTCGATTCCCAGCACCCACATGGCAACTGACAACAACCATCAGTAATTCTAGTTTCAGGGGATCTAGAACCCTCTTCGGGTCCTCCTAGGCAGCAGACATGCACACAGTGCAATTACATACAGGCAGGCAAGCTAAAAGAAACCAAAAACCAAAAAAACAGGAGAGTCAGTAGACAGAGGGGCTGGCGAGATGGCTCAGCAGGCGAAGGTGCTTGTAGCTAAGCCTGACCAGCTGAGTTTGATCCCTGGAGTACCTCTGACTTCTACACGGCACACATGTGCCCTTGTGAATGCGCACACACACGCACACACACACACACACACACACACACACACACACACACAATAAATAAATAAATAAATAAATGTGAAAAAGGGAAAGAAAAGTTCAGATATGCAAACTCAGGGATCAGGGTTGTTGGCGTTCACGATCAGAGGGTGAAGTGGATACCCGATGGGGCTGAGGTTTCCTACGGATGAGGCCGTTCCTCTGCAGCAGGCCCTGGGTTATGACATGCTGTCAGGTGGCAGAAATCTTAAGAGATGGGACCTTAGTGAGGGGTTTTAGGTCATCAAAGGGGATTGTGGGACCCAAGCCACTTCCTCTTCCTGTCTCTCTCTCTCTCCTGCACCCAGCTGTGAAGGTGTGCTCAGGTAATGACATGCTATGTAGCTACTGGCCCAAAGCAACAAGGCTGACCCGCCACAGGCTGGAACCTTTACAACTGTGAGGCCCAAGAGACCTTTCCTCTCCTCAAGTTGATTGTATTGGGACCATTGATTAGCGTACCCAAAAGTGGCTTTAGTACAGATGACTGAACACCACCACCAAGGTACTAAACACCAAAAAGTTGTGCCTTCCTTTGTGTGTGCTGAGTGCACGTGTGGGCAGTGTGTGTGTGTGTGCCTATGTATGTCTGTGTGTACACGTGTGCGCGCGTGCACAGGTGTGTGCAGTGCATGTTGAGGCCAGGGGTCAACCTTGGATGTTGTTCCTCAATGACCATCCTACTTTATTTTTGGAGACGGGGCCTCGCTGGCCTGGACCTCACCCAGTGGCCTCTGGGACCCTCTGCCTTTGCCTCTTCAATGTAGGGCTACAGAAACGGGTTGCCATGACCCGTTTTTCTATGTGGGTACTGGGGGCTGAACTACGTGTCTCATGTTTGTGGGGCAAACACTTTACCAACAGCTGCCGCCTCACCCCCACCCGACCCCCACCCTTTCTTTTTTTTTTGGCGACAGTCACTTCATAGCAAAAACTGGCCTAAGACTCATGATGGTCCACCTGCCTCAGTTTTTCAAGATGAGCCACCGTGAACAGTTTTTGTACACCTTGAAACAATACTTTCCACCACCACCCCCATTAAAAATAAATGTATTTATATGTATAAAAGTATACATGAATAAGATTAGATTATAAATTTATAATTTTATAAATTATATAAATAATATACAATTACTGAATGCATAAAAGCTCGGTATTAGTTTCCCTCTACAGCTTAGAGGGCTCGGTTACATTCCAGATAAAAGATGCTCTAGAAAGGATAACGGTAGCCTGACAGTCATGTGGAAGGCAGCAATGAAAAAGAGTGTTAAGATCTGGGCACAGGTATGCAACGGAGTATTATACGGCCCTGAAAAACCACAGCGCACTAAAGCGCACAGCAGGGCCGCGGCGTAGAGGCAACTATGTGAGGCAGAAGAAAGCAGTGTGAAAGCTCAAAGGAAGCCTGGAAGATGCACAGACGCGGTTCACGGAGGGGCGTGCTGCTTACGCACAGTAGACCAGGAGCTCGGTGGTCACCTTTCGCTGTCTCCCGCTGAGCACGTTGGTGGCTGAGCAGGTGTAGTTGCCTTGGAGGTTCGGGGACATCAGCATCAGTGTGAAGCTGTTGGCCGACAGGTTCTTGCCGAAGAACTCCTCCG
>BTHU01000006.1:7322500-7442500 GCA_036184795.1 Tokudaia tokunoshimensis | reverse complement strand
AGCAACTGCCTGAGAAAACTGGACCCAAGCTGAGCCTTGCCCAGGACTCATGAGATCTGACTGGGGTCCTTCACAGGCTGGTTTTTGGAATCCTCATTTAGCTCCACTACTGAGCTCCCAGATGGGTAAGAGATGTGCAGGAAGCACCAAGAAGAGACTCTGCACGAAACACCCAGGCTGGAGGACAAATTAATAATGGCTCCGGCTACCCTCACAGACTCTCACAGGCAAGCACTCAGCTGGTCCACCCCGTATCAAGCCCGGAATACGGGCCAGAGGATGTCTAGACACCTAGGAACAGAGCAACGAAAACCTAAGGCCACTGTGGCCCTACTCTATCTTGCCTTTATTTGCATGGTTGCTTGCTTTCACTTTATGTATATGGTGTTTTCTCCACATGGACGCACATGCACCACGAGTGTTGGTATCAGGACCTCCGACGCCCATGACATCACATGGGCTAACCGCACACCTGTTGCCAAGGCAACCGCCACCATATTCCTAGAATCTACTTGGCTCACTTCTCACCTTTACCTGTGGCTATGTCACCATCCATATATAAGACTAAGGCCCCTCTGATCCCCCCCACCTCCCGCTACCATCTTGCCCTTTTCTCTCTCAATAAACTTCATGTGGAACGGTTGGGACTGGTGTGGTCTTTCTGGAGCCCCTGGACGGTCACAACAACTATCATGCCTAGTACATTATCTGGTCACCTGGAACTGCAGTTACGGATGGTTGTGAACCACCACGGAGGGCTGGGAACCAAGCCAGAGTGCTCTACAAGAGCATCCAGTGCTCTTCATTGCCAACTCGTCTTTCTGGCCCCATTATTTTTTTAATCTTTAAAGATTTATTTATTTTATGTACATATGAGCATACTGTAGCTGTCTTCAGAATCACCTGAAGAGGGCATCGGATCCCATTACAGATGGTTGTAAGCCACCATGTGGTTGCTGGGAATTGAACTCAGGACCTCTGGAAGAGAAGTCAGTTCTTTTAACCGCTGAGCCATCTCTCCAGCCCTATTTTTTATTTTTTTAAAGACAGGGTCTGGCTGGGTGGCGGTGGCGCACGCCTTTAATCCCAGCACTTGGGAGGCACAGGCAGGCGGATCTCTTGAGTTTGAGGCCATCCTTGTCTCTAGAGTGAGTTCCAGGACAGAGAGACCCTGTCTCAAAAATACAAAAACAAAAACCAAAACCCAAACATACACACACACTCAGAGGGTGGGGTGCGGGTGCGGGTGTGTGTGTGTGTGTGTCTAAACACTGGGGAGATGGCTCAGTGGTTAAGAACAGTAGCTGCTCTTCCAGAAAACCAGGCTTCAATCCCCAGCAACCACATGGCAGCTCACAACTGTCTATAATTCCATTTCAAAAGGATCTGGGGCCCTGGCACAAACATACATGCAGGTAAAACATCAATGCACAAAATAAATAAATCTTTAAAAAAATTAAATCTTAAAAAAAAATGGGATCACTCATAGATAAGAACCTATACAGCCTGGAACAGTTCAGGCTGGCCATGACTTCCCTAGCCACAGAATCTACTCCTACCCTCCAATTCCTGGGTGTTGGGAGAACAGGTAGGCACCTCCACACTTAGCTCTGCCACAGTTCAGGGGATGAACCCAGAACTTCATGCATTGGAGAAAAAACACTTTACACACTGAGCCACACCCCAGCCTCCACCACACCCTCAGACACCACATGGTACATATTCGTTAGGTGGGAGTGACAGACGACATCTCACTGTAGTGCCCATATACCAGGTGGGTTAAATCCCTCCCACCCTGGCCTACAGGAAACCTGACTCCCCCAGGCGCAGGAGGTAAGAGAAACAGCCCACCCTGGGGGACACAGCTTGACACAGGTCTCTGGATGTGACCAAGGTCACTCACAAATAAGAACCTGCATAGCCTGGAACAGTTCGGGATTTTTCCTCCCCAGTTCCCAAGGCCCCCTTAGAGCATTTGCAAACTTTTCTCCTTAGAAAGAGAGCCACGTGACCAGGTTATCTACCACTGACATGAAAAGATAAAGACAGTCAGGGCCTGACTCTGAGTCCCTTTCAAACACCCAGGAGGAAACTGGGAGAGGGGACTCGTGCCTGTGACCCAAGTCTTGGGGAGGCAGGAGGATTGCTGTGAGCGACTTTGTTGTCATTGCAATTTGCTTTTATGGCTCTCTGTGTCACGAGCACACAGAGCATCCCTCTAGATGCATCCCAAACTATGTTCATTTCTCTTCTCTTTCCTTCTTCCTTCTGTTTCTGTATGAAAGATCAAAAGCCGTGGTCTTGCTCTGGCTAAAGTAAACACCCTACTCCTAAGGAACAGCCAAGACCTTGTCTCATAAAAGAAAGAGCTGGCTAGGTGGGGAACCTGCACCTGTAATCCCAGCATCTAGGAGAGAGATGCAGGCAGATCTCAGTGAATACGAGGCCAGTCTGATCTACATACAGACCCCCTCTCTATCTCTACCATGAGCTTCCACTAACAAAAAAAGGAGGGACCCGATAAACCAGAGAAGAAGGAAGGAGGAAAAGACCAGGATGCACCCGGGTGGCCGGGACCTTGGGATGCATTTTTTTTCCCATGGTAATCCAGTCACCTGCTTAGGCAGCAGACCCCAGGCACATGGCCAAGGTGGAGTTTTGCAGCATCCCATGCGTTGATAAGGGATACTGGTACAGTGGACACAACCTTGGCCGTGACCCTGAACTTCAGATGATAAAACCAAATGCCGAGGAGACCACAGCCAACAGGGCCAAGACCAGAGTCAGGTCCGTAGCCCTGAGGACTTACAACTGACAGCAGGCAGCACCGGGCCCTCCCAGGAACATGGTCCATGGTCCCATCAATTCACAACACCCTCGCAAGATGAGGCCAAGTCTCCACCAGAGCCAGGTAGATCTGATGAGCAAATATTGGGGTGCACGCGCGCGCGCGCATGTGTGTGTGTGTGTGTGGGGGGGGGGGGCTCAGGACCATCTGGGAGGGAAGAAGAGGTAAGATCTGGGGGTGGGGGTGGGGGGACGGGGACGACTGGGACAATTCTGATGCAGATGAACAAAGGAGTACCTGCCTCCAGTTTCATAGGGAAGGACTAGACACAGTTCGGAATGCATCAGATGTATTTAGGGAGTACAAGGTCTCCTTTGATTGCAGGGACACTTGTGTATTTGTCAGCAGGTGTGGGAACATGTGTATGTACACGTGTTGAGGACAGACAACCTGGGCTGTTGTTCCCACTTTTTTTTTTTGGAGACAGGGTCTGTGTAGCCTAGGCTGGCCTCCAACTTGCCCAGACCGAAATCAATCTGTCACCAAAGCCCACCCCACCTCTTCCACAGGCTCTCCCGTCGCTGCCTCCCCAAGCCCACCCCCACCAGTCCCACTTACTGGCCACCCGAAGCTGCACAGGGAACCAGTGAGTCTCGTTCAGAACCTCCTGGCAGGTATAGTTGCCGTCATCCTCCAGTCTCAGCGCCTCAATGCGCAGGGCACCTGCATCCTCTAGAGAGAAACGGGGCGCAGCCGGAGGGAGGCTGGAATTGGAGGAGACCAGGAAAGTGGGCTCCGAGTCGTTCCGGTACCAGGTCACCAGGCCCCTGGATTCGGACGCGCTGCCACAGCGTAGAGTCACGTTCTCGTAGACTTCACCGATAGCCACAGCCTCTAAGTCTGGAAAGGGAAGGTTGGGCTGTTAACTCATTTTTTTGATGAGCACCAACCCTTTGAGAACAGTAAGACTTTACTTTCTAATACTTTGTCATGTGCGTGCATGCGTGCATCAGAGTCTCAAGTAGCCCAGACTGGCCTCGAACTTCTTTTGTCTCTACCTCCCAAACACTCGAATCACAGCCCGTGCTACCCTGCCCAGTTTATACACTGCTGGATGTTGACCCAAGTGCTCTAACCGTGAGCTAAATCCCCAGCTATTTTACCAAACATTTAAAATAGTAGTGAGATGGTTTGCATGCTAAATGTCCCTCATGGGTTCCCATACCTCCCCCCTTCCCCCCACCCCCATGGCACTGTTTGGGAAGGTTAGGAGGTGGGGCTTTGCTGGAGGAAGTGAGTCATTGGAGACAGGCTCTGAGGCTTACTTCCGGTTCTCTGCTTCCGGAAGGATGCACTGAGAGGGAATAGCCTCAGACTTCTGCGGCTAGCCTTTTCTATCATGCAGCAACCCCTTGGGACCTGTGAGCCAAAAGAAACCCTACTAATTCTTTAAGTTGATTTTATCGATCACAGTTACAGAAATGGTTCCCCCCCACCCCCACACATACAGGGCGGAAGCGCCACATCATTTTAATCTTCTGCTGTCCACGAGGTCAGGCAGCGGCTCCGACGGCAAAGCAATGATGAACCCTGCATGGGGCAGAGCCAGGGTTCTCAGAGGTTCCAGATGCAAGCGCTCTAGATCAGCCTTTAGGCAGATTGCCCTGGTATGTGAGGGCCCAGACAAGATCAGCAGAGCCGCCTATCCAACCGCTTCCACAGTGTTGAGCAATAAACAATAACCTCTCTCTCCAGGTGGCCATCTGTCAGGCCACGATGTTAGGCAGCAGTTGACGAGACATCCTGCTGAGGTAGGGGTGGGGGATCAGATCTTGGTTTCCTTCCCCCTGGGATTAATCATTTTGGGGTGCTTTAGGCAGGATTGGGTTGATAACATATACTGTGCAGGAGTCAAGTCCCCTGCTGGGGTCTGGGGATCTGCTGGTGACCAATGAGAACCAACTGTCCAGTTTCCAGGCTAGTGGGAAAACAGGCACAAAACAGGTATGGAGGACGACTGGGGAGACAGGAAGGGCTCCCAAGCTTGCCTGGGTGTATGCCAGGCAAGACCTCAGAGTTGGACCCGACAGACAAGTAGGCACGGGATGGGTTCAGAAGGAGCAGGAGTCCTAGGCAGAGGGAGAGTCAAGTCAAACACCCTGACCAAAGCCAGCTGTGGGGACATCTAATGTGGAATCCTAATCCTTAGGGAAGAGGCAGGAGATCAGGTGTTGGGGGGCCGGCTACAAAATGATCCCCTGATTCCGACTCTCGGGGGCAGAGGGCGTTTCCAACACACGACAGCTGACCAGGGGTTGGATAGTAGATAACAAGAAACGAACAGGGCTGGAAAGATGATGGCTCAGCAGTTAAGAGCACTGACTGCTCTTCCAGAGGTCCCGAGTTCAAATCCCTGCAACCACATGGTGGCTCACAACCATCTGTAATGGGATCGGATGCCCTCTTCTGGTGTGTCTGAAGACAGCTACAGTGTACTCATATACATAAAATAAGTAAAATCTTAAAAAAAAACAAGACAAACAAGAAACAAACACACTATTTTTCCTGAGAAGCGAAATATTCCAGAACTTTCCACAATCGACACCCAATTCTAGAGAGGCCACGGGGACAGGCATTTGGGCATACACCAATGAGCTGATAAAAAAATGTCCTGGAGGTAATTAACAGGGGTAGTTGCTATGTACCATAGAATTGCACACAAGTGGAGGTCAGATTATAGCTTTCAGGAGTGGGGTCTCTCCACCAATGGGGGGACAGAGGAGGGTGTCCAGGGACGGACTCGTGTTATCCAGGTCTACAGCAAGCTCCTTTGCTCGCTGAGCCGTGTCACTGGCCCAACAGAGTGCCTTTCATTTGTTTTGTCTAAGAGTTCATTATGGCAGGATGGGAAGCAGCCAACATTGGTCTTGAACTCACTGCCCAGCAGAAGATAACCATAACATTCAGATTCTTTTGCATCCACTTCCCCAGTGCCAAGATGATGGGTGTGTACCACCACCACCACCACCACCACCACCACACCTGGTTTTATGGGGTTCTGGGGACCCAGGGCAAGCCTTCTACCAACTGAACTACATCCCCAGGCCAAGGGCAGATTTTATGGTACGTAGATTATATCTTAATAAAATTGTTATAAGCAAAAGGAACTGCCACCTGCTTCTTGGTGACCTTGCCACGGAGTGTCTAAGCCTGGTTCTTCCTGTGATAAAAGGCTCCTTTCGAAATACGGAAGTTGGGCAGGGTCAGAAGAAGTCCTAAGTCTCTGCCCATCCTAGTCACACTACTTCCAAAAGGTTTTCAAAGTCAGAAACCACGAGGGGGGGGCAGCTAGGTGGCAATATCTATAAGGTAGAGCACCCACTAATACCAGCCACTCTCAAACAGTATGAAACACTTGAGAATGATAAGTTAAAAGTCCACCACAGCGGAGCCTGGTGCCACACGGTTGCAATCCCAGGAACTGAAATGTCGAGGCAGGTGGATCAAGTTCAAAGCCAGCCTGGGCTAAGAAGATAGACCCTGACTCCAAAGGGATGATGGGAGGAAGCGGGGGGTTGGGATGGGGGGGTTGAAGGAAGGATCATTTTCAAATTATTACCTACCAATGCTGGTTCTCACCTGGCAACCTTTGCTTAGGAAAAGATGAACTACAGAGTTACGGCTGCACAGAGCATCCCTTTTGACTAACAGCTGCCCCTTCGTAACCCCCAGCCTGGAATAGCCTTCAAGCAACTTTAACTTTGAAAACTGAGCTAATACCATCTCCAAAGAAGACAGTGACCTGACCAATCTCTTCCTGGCTCACATCACTGCTTCTTACTAATGAAGCTGAATATGGCCTTAGGTCAGTCATCTAGTCAGGTCTGCAGCATCAGAACCATTCAGCATCAGAGAATGGTTATCAATTGGTGATGTCTGTCATGGACAAGGAGAGGGTGGCCCTGAGGATACGTCAATTCCTTTTTTTTTTCTCGAGACAGGGTTTCTCTGTATAGCCCTAGCTGTCCTGGAACTCGCTCTGTAGACCAGGCTGGCCTCAAACTCAGAAATCTGCCTGCCTCTGCCTCCCAAGTGCTAGGATTAAAGGCGTGCGCCACCACCGCCCGACTGGATACGTCAATTCCAATACACACTGTTCCAATCAATACATGCCACATCAGCTTCCACATATGTCCCTAGTGATGTAGGATAGTCATGTCTCCAGTGCATTGGTCAGAAGGATTTCCTTGGATCTCAGACATGACAGAGTGAGACGACAAAGCCTAGCAACAGGGTAGAGGTTCTTGCCACCAAACCTGATCCCTGGAACCCACATGGTGGAAGGAGAGAACTACCTCCCCAAAGTTGTCCTCTGACCGCCACGCACACGCCATGGTACATACACACCCCACACAAAGAGAAATAAATTAAAGTGTAATTCAAAAGTTAAATACAGAGTACCATTTGTGCCAGCTTGACACCATGGTCCAGGGGACTGACCCTTTGTTGTGGCCCCAACCTTAGATTCACATTATGCAATAAGGGACAGAGATACACTCTCAGGGGTGGAGGGTGGGGGAATGGACAACGTGGTTCTCCTTGTGCAGCTCAAGCGGTCCACTACCAGGCTACGTCTCCAGCCCCATGATGACCGATCTTGATGTTATCCTCATTTACAAGACTTGAGTAATACCCATACAGGAATCTCTTCCCCGTAACTGTCCCCAAGCATGGCCCAGAAGCACACCTCCAGGTGACAAAAGCACCCATGACACGTGTGGCTGAGTCAGACGACAGGTGCCTGTCCTACCTCTTCACTTGAAAGAGAAACTGGCGTGAATGTCCAGCAAGCCCTTGGGCACACAGGGAAAGCAGGCCTCGAGGTCTGGGCCTAAAAATTACTGAGAAGTCAAGGCTGGTGGCTCGGGCCTAGAGCCCCAGCACCAGGGAAGCCAGGGTGACAGGATGCTAATCTGAGGCCACCGAGAACTACATAGGGAGACCATGACTCAAGCAAGGAACCAGGACTTCTGGAGGGAGGTCTGCAAGTGGGAAGAATCCTACACTCTGAAAGCAAGTTCATTGGGGGGGGGGGGCTCTCTTAGCTCAGGCTCCTCCCAGATCCCAGAAACTGAGAATGAACACCCGGGGGAAGAATACTGAAAGTGACCCCTAACTCCCACCCAATGGCTTACAGCAGAAGGGTCACTAAGTTGGATGCCCAGCAAGGCCGTCAGGTGCCATCCATGACTGGAGTGGGTGGTGTGGCTAAGGGCTGAGGACTGCCTAGGACACACACATCATATGCAAAAAAAAAAAAAAAATTAAAAATCCACGGCCAAAAAAGACCGGGGAATAACACAGCAAGAAAAAGTGGAACACATTTGGGGTCACATGTCCTAGATAACACAGGTGGCCACTGCCCTGTCCCTGGTGGGAGAGCCTGTGCTGTCAAACCTTCAGATTTTCCACCCACATATTCAGGCAAAACCTAGGTTACGGGAAATGTTACTGAATTTTACACGAGAGCTAAAGCCAAACGTAAATAAGTTGTAAATGCAAAACAGTTGAGTAAATTCGAAAAGCATAATAATTAAGAACTTTTCCAGGGAGCTCATAAGGAGCTCAGGTATGATGAATAGCTTACTTCCTATCCACACAAAGCTAGCAGATGGGTGGGGTGGATTTGGAAATTACCCACCTCAAGGTTTTGGTTCCCCCACCCCAACCCCGAATTGTTCCTACTCTGCAGAAATTCGCGGCTAAATTAAACGCAAACATCCTTTTCCAATCTATACGTTTTGCTCAGCAACGCTCCCCCCACCTCCCCCCGCGCGCGCTATTTTTCTGCAACAACGCTACATAAGACCATTCGCCGGCTCGTGGGGGGGGGGGTGTCATTTTTTGGTCAACTCTGAAATGACTTCAAGAGGAAGAAGAGGAAAAGAGAAAAAGAACGGAAGAGGAAGAAGGCGCGGCTTGGAATGCACGGGTCGAAGCAGGTAGACTCACTCAGGGAGGGAGAAGGGAAGCAACTCTACAATTTACAGGTGTAAGGCCGGGTCAGTCTGAGGGAGGCGGGGAGACGGGGAGACGGACACAAATGGAAGCTTACCGCGGGGTGCGCCAGCGCCGCGGGCAAAGCCAGAACACAGAGTTAGCAAGGAAAGGGGTGGGGATCCTTTCCACGTGCCCCTCGGTGGGCCCTGCCGCACGTTATCGAGGAGGCTTTCCGTTCCCCGGGTTGGGGCTGGCAAGTCCCTTACCTGCGGAGCCCGGGCGGGCCAGCAGCGCCCCGAGGCACAGCAGGACGCGCAGTCCGGCCATCGCTCCCGAGATCTACTCCCGGGGAAGCGCGCAGCTCGGGGTGCCCGGGGTTCCTGGGGCTCCCCGGCCCGCGGCGAGGGGCTCCCCGGCTAGGATGCTCCGGCCGAGCCCCGACGATCGCCTCTGGGGCGCGCGCCCCGCCCCTGCGCCCAGCCCGCCCGGCTGGCGGAAAACAACAGGCGCCGGCCCCCTCCCGCCTCTCCGGCAACTTCCTCCACCTTGACCGGGAGGAGGGCCTTGTGCGACGATCCCAGTCCCGCGGGGCCTGGGAGGAGGCGGCCCCGAGCGCTGCCCCGCCGCTGCGGGACGCGCTCCCGGGCCTGTGCTCTGAGCGCGGGCTGCGGGGCTCCGGGCGCCGTCCCAGCCCTGCGGCTCTATCGCGCTTGTCATCTGGGTTCTCGGGTGCAGGGGCGGGCCACAGCGCCGCCATCGCTCGGAGTCCAGGGAAAGATGATCCCGCGCCCGTCCGGCCAAAAGCAACCACGAGACTCGGGTTCTCGAATGAACTTGGGCCGAGAGCGCACGGGAAGAGCGAGTTTCGTTTTCAGGGGCTCCCACGCCTGACCCTCTTGGTCTCCCCCCCAACCCCCATCCTGGCAGAGCCCCGGAGTGCCACATTTCCGGGCTTAGCTTTCTGGCATCCCTGATCCCTGGTGGACACCGCAACTCCTGGGCCCTCGGGAGGATCTGCCCTTGAAACCGCTCAGAAAGAAACTTGGTGTTCAAAACAAGGATGTAGTCATCGCCGCGGAATCTTTACTGTGGGCTCTGGGAGGTGGGCGTCCCTCGGCTCATGCTCTTCTTCCAGCCTTTCTGTGAGTTTATAAAATATTGGGCTGAGGATGACACGCAACCGTATAGCGCCTGCATCCAGCACCGTAAAACCAAAGTAAAATATGGAGAAAAGGCTAAAATGGAAATAAAAATTACTGAAAACCCCACTGTCCCGAGGTCAGGCTTCCTAGAGAGAACTGCTTTCGAATCAGCAAACACAAGGGAGTTTTATCCGGATATCCCATGCCTGCTGTTGGTGTCCTTAGGGCCACACACCTAGTTGCCATCCAATATATATTAAATAAATGAATGCGCATTGTAGTTCGACACAGCATTTGACTCAGTCTTCAATCCTCCTGCCTCAGCTCTCTACATGCTGAGATCAGAGGTTCACTACGCCACTGTGGCTGGCTTAGTTGATTTTGATGATACTTGGTGGATTGCCCAGCAATATTTTGGCTAAGTCTCTGGAATGTTCTGGAACCTCAATGGCGCCCAGAGAAGGGAATATCACGGAACAGGCCTGGGGAACTTGCTGAATCAAGTCCAAGAGTTCCTGCAACCCTTGGACCTGAGACACCATTCAGTCCCTTTTTACTGGGCTGGGCTCCCTGGGGTTGCTCTCCAAGCCGAGTTGGTTGTTGGTAAAACCAGGACTAGATTCTGCTTATCTGACCCCAGGTCCATGACGTCACCATGTTCCAATGTTGTCACTTTTTCCAGGACCACTAAGGCCAAGGGGACATAGGTCTGTATGTTTGTGCATCATAAAGAGGAAACAGCCACCCGTTTGGAAACACCAATGCCTTGGGAAATGCCAGGAAGACTGGTGGAGCAAACGGGGCTTCCCTTGGTAAGGCAGGGGCATCATTGAGAGACCCCTAGTTGAGGGGGGGGGGTTTGCTGTAAGGATGAAGCACTTTGGCTTCCTCCAAACTAAGCAAACATTTTGAGAGACACTGAGCATTGTCGTAGAAATCTCTCATTGAAGCCGGACCCTAAATCAGACAATCAAATGCGAACTTGGACTGTGAGGGGCTGGAAAGGTGACTTGGCTACTAAGAGTACTCACTGCTCTTGCAGAGACTGCGAGTTTGTTGCCAGCCCCCACAGTAGGCAGCTCACAACCTCCATTAGCTCCAGCTCCAGGGGCTCTAGGACACTCTTCTGGCTTCCCAGGGCACCTTCATGTGCATGGGTGTAGTAACACACTCAAGTATGTAAGTAAAAAATAGGAAAAGGTGTTGTTGTTTTTTTCTTTTTTTTTTTAAGTATGAGCTGTGGGGCAGGTACTCATCTGCCTAGGCTGCTACACACGGCCAATCGTGTCTGGTTTGTTTTTTTCCACCAATCGGTGAATTCAAAAGCAGGAGGGAAATCTCACAGAAGGCAGAAAAAAAGAAAAGTAACCTGGAAGAAACAGAGCGAGGCACAGAGAGAGTCTTCACAGAGCAGAGATGGCGGTGGTGGGGTTCCGTGACTCCGTAGTCTTAACTGCTTGGGAAGGGCAAGCCTCCCTCCCTGCCCTAATTTTGGGATGATTAGCTTAGAAGAGAAAGGGAAGCAAATAGGTCCACGGCTTCAGGTAAACACGCTCTGCACCCTCCTTGAACACATCTGAGGAGTTGTGTAGCAGTTTCCTCCAAGATTGAAACATTCCAGGCTAAATGGGAAACTCTTTAAGCAGGAAGGTAAAACAACTCAAAATAGGTTCAGGAAGTTCCTGAAACTGAGCAGATTCACTACCCCCCCCCCTTCCCTCCAGAGTAAGAAAAGCCAAACTGCAAAAAAAGAAAACTCAGAGAAGCCGAGCTGTAAAGAAGACTCTTGAGACCAGACCAGCTAGCTGGAAGAAGCCGACATCTCCGAGCTTCCTGGAGGTTTAGACCAGCCGAGGCACCCAGAAAGGACGCTCTCCAATTTGTTGAGCTACCTGTAGGCTGTGCAGTGTTTTCAGGTTCCCACCTTTCTGAGCTGTCACCTTTGTCAGGGTTTGTATTCCTGCACAAACATCAGGACCAAGAAGCACGTTGGGGAGGAAAGGGTTTATTCAGCTTACACCTACCACACTGCTGTTCATCACTAAAGGAAGTCAGGACTGGAACTCATGCAGGTCAGGAAGCAGGAGCTGATGCAGAGGCCATGGAGGGATGTTTCTTACTGGCTTGCTTCCCCTGGCTTGCTCAGCTTGCTTTCTTATAAAACCCAAGACTACCAGTCCAGGGATGGCCCCACCCACAAGGGGCTGGGCCCCCATTGATCACTAATTGAGAAAATGCCTTACAGCTGGATCTCATGGAGGCATTGCCTCAATTGATAACTTTCTCTGTGATAACTCCAGCTTGTGTCAAGTTGACACACAAAACCAGCCAGTACAGGTGGGCTTTAGTGACGCAGTTGTCTTAGTCATTTTCACTTAAGTTAAGGGGTTAAGTAACCCCTTAGCCGTACTCGGCCAAGTAATGCCAATAAAACTCATTGGCTCACCAATGAGTTGACTTGATTGGTATCTGGACTTTGGTCTGTCGTGGATTCCTTATCTTGGGTAGGTAGATGTGTGTTGTTGCACCCCAGGAAAAGTTTCCCACAAACACAAGCAGCTATAGGCAGTCCCACTGGCAGGAAGAAAAAAAAAGACCTCTGGACTGTTTCAGGGAGGAGTTCGGTCAGGAGTTCGGGGAGGGGGGAGAGGTAGACATGCCCATCTTCATTATCTATTAGCGGCCCCCTTTCCCTGTCTGCCTGCCTTGGAGATGGTCTAGCTTCAGGGCACTCTCATGCATTTGGTTATCCAGGCCTTTGCTACCCAGAGGGGTGGGGGTGGGGGGGTGTCTTCTTTCTCATTTTCTAGAGGATACCAAGAGACTCCATTTATAGGAGAAGTAGAAGAGCCGCAGTTTGAGCCCCCCCCATCTCCGACTGCCACATTGTTTCTGTTTGTTTTCTTGTGTTTGCTGGGGATGGATGCCAGGGACTCCTGCATGCTGGGCAGGTGCGCTGTTACTGAAACCATTCCCCTAGTTGGAGGTGCCATGGGGGGGGGGGGTTGGGTAGGAAAGAACTAAGGTTCTGGCTGCTTCATGGGGGTTGCGTCTTCAGTCTGCGTCCTTGACGACTCAGGCAAGTCACCTTTGTGCCAGTCATTTCTGCCCCACTCCTCCTCCTGTCCCTAGAGGTGACTCTGAGTGTATTAGTAACAGCCTAGAGGTGTCCCCCGAGACCAGCTTGGGTGGAAGCCTTGCTGCTGCTTCTGCCGCCCCTGCCTGAATTGTCGAGAAACAAATCAGGCAGACAAATAGGCAAACATCCAAGAAGAGGGAGGCTCGTGGGGTGAGGCGCGGAAAACAGAGTTGTCAGACGAGCTTGGTCATGACCGGAGCCCAGCCTCTCTGGGGCAGAGACTGAGATGGTGAAGTTCTGTAGCTCCGAGACCCATGGGATTTGGAAGGAAGATCCACGCTCTCACAAAGTGGAAATTGCCCCTTCTCAGAGGAAACAGGAAGATGGCCACCTGGTTCCCCGAGAAACAGAACCCCAGAGGCTGATGAGGGTGAATGAGTTAGGGACCCTAACAGGTGAGAGCAGCCAAGCAGGTTCTTGGAGATAATAAACCAACGTTCACCATTCTGAGCCCCGGGAGGAGGCTGGAAAGGTTCCTCTTTGTCTAGATGAGGTAACTCCAAGTAGAGAAGCGGGGGGGGGGGGGGGAGGGAGGGGGAGAGAGAGAGACAGTCAGAGTCCTGCAGGGAGCTGGACAGAGGACCAAGGTGGAACCCTAGTTTCCTCTCCTGCCCTTTAAATAGATTTCACCTATTTCCATATACCTGTGGCCAAGGCGGTGGTTACTTCCCTAGGTTTTGAGGCACGCAGCTTGACCTGCGTCTTAATTTGTGGAGGCAGAAGGAACAAGTGGGCTAGGGGTGTAGCTCAGTGTTAGAGCACTTGCCTAGTATTGCTTTAGTAGCCTCCGGCCATTGGGAATGGAGTGCGCTGTCCTGGGCAATAGCCCCTAACCACAAAGAGATGCTTGCCTCCAGTCTGATGGTTCAGCTACACCTGCAGAAACAAGTTGGTTGTCCTGTCTGGCGACCAACCCAATCTCATCTGTTCCCCGTCAAATCACACAGGAAAAGAGCTGTAATTTCCTGGTATCTTTACGGGTACCCCAACCTCTGAAAATGCACTCGCAGGGAAAGGTTGGGGCCCCTTACTGTTCCAGTAAAGTTTTCTTAGCCTGCGGAACCGAGTCTGTCAGCCTCTCTGCCTCGTTTTCTGTTTTCTTATTTCTGTTTTCTTATATAACAGATTTTCCTTCCCCATCCCCCCACCTCCCCGATTCCCCCAACCCCAGTCCCTGGGGTCTGGCATGGACACCTTCTAAGCTCACTATATAAACTAAAAGGCACCATTCTGACCTGAGACCTGGGGTCTTTTGTGGCCTCTGCCTCCATGGGTAGTGCCATCCCATGAGCAGATCTTCAGGTCCTGGGGCTTTATCGGTGACGTGGAAACCCAGCTCGACCAGTTCTCTCTTCCCTGTCTTCTCCATCCGTCTTCCTCAGTCCCTTCTTCTGACCTCTTCCTCCCAGACTCTCTGATCTCCAAGCTGAGAGGCCTTTCAGTTTGATCGCTGCCACCCATGCGTCAAAATTCTGCAGGAAGGTTACTGTCCATCAGGGACTGACTCAGAGGTGCCCTGACCAGACTCCTAGAAAACCTTGGAGGTTCCGGGAACCTCTCACGTTTAATTTTGCCGACTCTAATGAATTTTATGAGCATGGAATAGCTCCCTCCCGCCAACACTTGGGTTCATTTCCTTCCTTCCCTAAACCCTGGGAAATGCCTCAGGCAGCAGGGTAAGACATCCCAGTAGACCTGCCTGTCTTTTCAAATTTAAACCGAATTGTTTAAAGGGGCTCTAAAAGCTCTGCTTAGCACACTCCAACCCACCGAACTCATCCGATTATCCACTCGAATCTGCCCGCATTACTCCCTCGACGTTGGCCACCGCTGGCCCCAATTGGAAATGTTTGACTTTCTCGGACACCTAGACAACTTTCATAAATGAAACAGCAAATGGTTCGAGGCCCCGCCCCCACGCAAACCTTGCCCCGCCCAAGCTCGTTTTACCTGGTCTCCTCTCTGCCACTCAGCTTCCACTTACAACCGGGTCCTAGTGCCCGCCCTTTCTACTGCGTCTCCAAGCCGGTTCCCCGCTGAGATATGGTGATATTTTTATTTGGGGGACATCTTTACCTTAAACCTTTAGTCTGGCTATTGTTTCCGCCCCACCAAGCCTGCATATTCTTGCTATTATTTCTACTTCTCTGCTACTCCTCGGGCTTTTCAGGTGGTCTGCCATCGGTCTACCGAATACACAAACTGCTTTTGGAGACTTAGATCACTGAGTTCAGTCGGTCGGTGTCTTTTGGGTGTGGATAATACTGAAAACTTGCCACAAGCTATTTTACTTCGCTGCAAATCATGTTCCGGGAATGGGATTTGGCCTGCCTACTTCAGATCCAAGCATGTTGTTTCAAAGTTTCCTCCAAGGCCTCCTTCCTAGATCAGGGTGGCTCCCTGACTCTGTGACAGAGAAAGAAAACAACAAAACACCCTAGGGGAAAAGACATAATGTCCTCTTGAGAACCGGTAAGAGGAAAGCTATTCCCAATAGAAGCTTCTCTTGTTTACCTCATGGTATAAGGTGTCTGTATTAAAACCACCTAATGGAGAGATGGCTGGAGAGATGGCTCAGCGGTTAAGAGTACTGACTACTCTTCCAGAGGTCCTGAGTTCAAATCCCAGCAACCACATGGTTAACTCCCTCTTCTGGAGCTGTCTGAAGAGAGCTACAATGCATTTACATATAGTAATAAACAAATCTTTAAAAAAAAAAAACCAAACAGCTAACAGGATGCTCAGACAGGAAAAGGATACAAGGAACCCTTTGTATAAAATCTCTTAATACACATCATCACAGTTTTAATAGGGATCCCTCGGCTAAATTGTTAATGATGCTCATATAACTTTAGTAATGATTATGATAAAATAGGTTCTATGTGCTACACAACTTATAAAGGCTGTTTTATGTTTTCTGTAGGATCTGCCCGGAAACTTACAAGCCCTAATGGTTTTACAGTATGTGCAGAGATAATTATTAATTTACTTGTGTCATTCCGTGTGACCTCCTTTTATTAAGGTGGTATTGTACGATGTCATCTGAACTGAACACTTGCCGTCTTCAGAACTTGAGCTCTGCCTGCTTAAGATAATTGTAGCTGGGCTTGTTAAATGTTAATATTACCCCCCAAGAAAAGGGGAGAGAGGTAAAGTCACGGGGCCTTCGTGGGAGTATCCAGTCACAGTTCCCAGCTGGGTCTGTGCAGTAGGCCCAAATTACATGAAATCTCAAGGTTTTCTAGGTGTGCAGGCTAAAGACTAAAACTGGAGTGGTGACCTACCTATACGACAAGAAGGAAGCTGTTACAAATATTGAGTTAAGGCTCCAGAAAGTCATTTTTTATATATATATATATATTGAGTAAAGATCCCAGCTATTGCCTGACACTTCCCCCTTAGGAAATTTTATTACTACAAATGATTGGTTTATTTGTTACTTTTATATATTGCTCTTTATTTCCATATAGTTGTTGTTTATTTTGAGACAGTGTTTCTCTAGGGAGCCTGGAATTTGCTTTGGAGTCCAGGCTGGCCTACAACTCAGAATTCCTCCTGTCTCTGCCTCTCAAGTAATGGGACTGTAGGCTTGTGCCACCATGCCCAGCTGGTATGTGTGTATGTGTGTGTATGATTACAAATGTCTAGTTCTTAGAATACTCCTACCTTCTTGGTTCTTGTCAATTTAAAACCTATAACAACCAAAAAAGTTAATAGTTAAAACTCTACATACAGGTAATCTTAATTTCCTACAACATGCCATATATAAAATTCCTAAGATTATAATGGTCTATTCATGGTAACAAAATCTGACTTAAAGATGTAAGTCTAGCTGGGCAGTGGTGGTGCACATCTTTAATCCCAGCACTTGGGAGGCAGAGGCAGGAGGATTTCTGAGTTCGAGGCCAGCCTGGTCTACAGAGTGAGTTCCAGGACAGCCAGGGCTTGTTACACTGAGACATCCTGTCTGGAAAAAAAAAAAGATGTAAGTCTAATCAGTTTATGTCTTTGCTATCTTTGTTAGGCTTTAGCTATTTGAAAAAAAAATATACACAAGACTATGGTGCTTATAAAAGTACACTATGAAAGGCTTGGGAAAGGGGCTGGAGAGATGGCTCAATGGTTAACAGCACTGACTGCTCTTCTGAAGGTCCTGAGTTCAAATCCCAGCAACCACATGGTGGCTCACAACCATCTGTAATGGGATCTGACTCCCTCTTCTGGAGTGTCTGAAGACAGCTAAGGTGTACTCACATATAATAAATAAATCTAAAAAAACCCAAAACAAACAAACAAACAAAACATATGCTGCTCTTCAGAGGTCTTGAGTTCAATTTCCAATAACCTGGTGGCTCACAACCATCTGTAATGTGGGATCTGATGCCCTCTTCTGGTGAGTCTGAAGACAGCTATAGTGTAGTCATACAAATAGTCTTTTAAAAGAAAGATAAAAGGCTTGGGAAAATGAGGTTTCCAGTCTCCTTCATGGAATATATCTGTGGTTTAAAGTTTATTTTAATACTAAAAAAGCTTCAGTTCAAAATTATAACTTTGCATATGCCTTTAATACTAGCAAATGCAGATGGTTCTCTGAGTTTGAGCCCATCCTGGTTTACAGAGTGAGTTCCAAGACAGCCAGGATGACACAGAGAAACCCTGTTTTATAAAATCCTAATCTTGCCGGGTAGTGGTGGTGCATGCCTTTAATCCCAGCACTCAGGAAGCAGAGGCAGGTGGATTTTTGAGTTTGAGTCTAGCCTGGTTTGCAGAGTGAGTTCTAGGACAGCCAGGGCTACCCAGATAAACCCTGTCTCAAAAAACCAAAATAAATAAATAAATAAGTAAATAAATAAAATCCTAATCTTATGAGAGTTACTAACTTATTGTAAACTTAAAAAAAACCAAAAAGACAAAAGAACTTAAAACATAAAAGTTAATAATCAGGGCTGGAGAGATGGCTCAGCGGTTAAAAGCACTGGCTGCTCTTCTAGAGGTCCTGAGTTCAATTCCCAGCAACCACATGGTGGCTCACAACCATCTGTAATGGGATCCAAAGGCCTGTTCTGGCATGTCTGAAGAAAGCAACAGTATACTCACATACATTAAATAAATAAATAAAAATCTAAAAAAAAAATAATTTAAAGCAAGTTAGCTTTTTAAACAAAGTTAATGATCAGTCACTTTATAAATGAACAAATGCTTCAATGTTCTACAAACTATATCTGTTTTGATGCTGAGTACAAATGTAATTCATTTACAGAGAGAGAGAGAGAGAGAGAGAGAGACCAATTTATATCTCCCATTTTACATAGTTGTTTGCTTTTTATCTGTTTCTTTCTTTCTTTCTTTTTTTTTTTTAGACAGGGTCTTGATGTCTAGCCCTGGCCATCCTGGGCCTCCCTCTGAGGACCAAGCTGGCCTCAAACTCATAGAAACCCACCTGCCTCTGCCTCTGCCTCTGAGTGCGCCACCACTGCCTGGCTATTACATAGTCTTCTGTCTATGTTGTTACTGTCAAAGTTAAGTCTGAAGCAGGTAACTCAAAACAAGTTTAAGTCAACTTGTTTAATTAAAAAATAATATTCAAAATTAGGTAGAGCAGAAAAACCGGCTTATAAAAAATTAAAAGACCTGAGTAAGTTGGCTACACTTACAATACACTTGCATGGCTGGATGTCCCCAGATCCAAGTAGGATCCTTTCCCTTGGATGGGACACAGCGCCACCAGAATAAATTGTGTGCCACCCTCATGACAGACAAGGATGCGTGGGAAAATAAGACCTGCAGAGGCCTGCCGTTCCTGTCACTGGTCAAACCAAAAAGGACTGACTCCTCATCTACAGGGAAGATGAATTCCGTCCTACTCACGTCTCGCGTGATGGGGTGGATTCTCTTGTCCAGTGGAAGATCTCAGGGTCTGCCTATATCCTAAACGTCTCGAACAACAGAGAGGCAGATAGTAATTCCTGTGCCCTCAATGCCTCTCCAGCGGACATATGAAGATGCTGTGGACAGGAGAAGCTTGAGCCTAAACCTGCCACCAGGCTGGGGTGCGACCTGTGTGTGCTAGTTGCCCATGCCCTTTACCCTGGCTTTCAAATGTCCTTTTTGGCAAGAGCTAATTCCAGGGTCCACACCCTAACCACCCCGTTCCCTGATTAAAGGAGGCTGCCAGGTGTTTTGTCAGCAGCCTCCAGCTTTGGAAAGTTATTCCGGACATCCAAGTGGTATCTCTGGGAACCTTGCTAGAAGATCCTATAAGAAACGATTAAGTAGGATTATACTTTTTTGGGGGTGGGGTTGTTGAGACAGGGTTTCTCTGTATATCTCTGGCTGTCCTGAAATTCACTCTGTGTAGACCAGGCTGATCTCCAACTCAGATATCGGCCTGCCTCTGCCTCCCAAGTGCTGACATTAAAGGCATGCGCCACCACTGCCCGGCTTTATTTCTCTTTTAAATTCCCAATTAGGTGGTGACTTTAACTGACTCCTTTTACAAGGCTTGTCCAGGTGCTTGTCTCTTATGCGGGAGTCCGATGTAACGAACTGCTAATTACAGTTACCTTATCCTTCTCCGGAAACTCTGGTACCTGGTCTAGCCAGTTGTACAATTCCGTTTAACCTTATTAAGCAAACACATATTTTAACTTTGTCTCTTAAGGTTTCTCGCACGTTTGCACAGTTAGCACCTCCTGACTTTTGGTCTGGATCTTTGCCGTCTGCTGAATTGTATTGTGACTCCGGGGATGGACCCTCCTCTGAGATACTCACTGCTGCTCTTTCTGTCGCGTCCCTTTTGACACTTTGAAGAACCACCCATCATCCCTCTCTGAACCACTCTGGATCTCGTTTCGGGACTCAGAATTAAGACCGTCAGCAGGACTAGATCCTTTTTATACATCAGGCAACCTCTCTTGTCTCAGCAGCTCTCAAAAAAAAAAAAAAGCCTTAGAGAATTTTGCCATCAGCTTAACAGCTTTCAGGACCAGGTCCATTCTCTGGCTGCTGCAGGGCTCCACAAGCGGATCCGAGCACTGCTAAGGACGGGATCTGTGCGCTTCTCCTCCAAAGATGCTGCTTCCACACCAACGAATCCTAATTGGTTTTCGACAGGGCCCCAAAACGCAGGAACCAGACAAAAATTCAACTGCAAGTCTCCTCCTTAGTCCCCTCCCACTCTGGCTCCACCCAAGTACGGGCTTTTAGTCCCTCCCACTCTGGCTCCTCCCATGTACGGGCCTTTAGTCCCTCCCACTCTGGCTCCTCCCATGTATGGGCTTTTAGTCCCTCCCACTCTGGCTCCTCCACCGGATCAAGTCTTTCCTCCTAATTATCCACATACTCACATTTTACCTTGTCTTTTAATTTCTGAACTTCCCTTCATACCCAAAAAAAAAGATTCCATGTTAGCCCCCCGCCCCCCTTGCCACATGCACACCTCCAACGGAGCTCACCCTACAGCAAGCCTCCAACAGGGACAATACAGCTAACCCAATCAGATCAAGGGAGACATGACCTTGGTACAGTAATACATACTCACTCTAAAACCAAACCTGGCTACAGCGGTCCTCTCGAACAGCAGAAAAGGAGGCATCTGTGCCTTCCTAGGGGAAGAATGTTGTTTTTATGCAAACCAATCTGGCCTAGTATGGGAAACTGCTAAACAATTATTAGAAAGAACTCAAAACAAAACCAAGAAACAGACAATACTTTCTGGGAGGACACCTGGGTATCTTTAGTTACGATCTACTCAGAGTAGAGCCTAGTTTACTAGCTATATGGACAAGATATTTGTAAATATAATTTGAATCTGAGTCTTATTTCTGGGAGTATGAGGCTGAGAGGCAGAATTGAGACTTGACTTCGACAAAAATCGTTTTAAAGATAATTTAATATGAACACTTGGGAGGCAGAGGCAGGGGGATCTTTGTGAGTTCTAGATCAGCCTGGTCTATGGAGTGAGTTCTAGGTCAACCAGAACTACAAAGTGAGACCCTGTCTTAAAAGCAAACATAAAACAAGACAAAACAAAACCACACACAAAGAAATATAAAAACAAACCCAGACCAGATAAACAAAAAACATACTATGCCTGGGGCTGGAAAGTTGGCTCAGTGGTTAAGAACACTGGCCACTCTCCCAGAGGATGGGGGTTCAATTCCCAACACCCACATGACAGTTCACAACTATAACTCCAGTTTAAGGGGATCTGGCTCCCTCAAAGATGTAGACCAGGCAAAACACTTATGCACATAAAAATACATCTTAAAAGAGGTGTGTGTGGAGAGATGGCTCAGCAGTTAAGAACACTGGCCGTTCTTCCAGAGGACCTGGATTCAATTTCCAGCACCACATGGAGTCTCACAACTGTTTGTTAACCTCTGTTCCAGAGATCCAACACACAGACATACGTGCAGTCAAAACACCAATGTACATAAAATAAAAATAAATTATTATGAAAAATAATATGCTCATTTTTTCTTTAATATTTATTATTATTTTTTAATTTTATGTGATTTTAGGAACCCCAGAAACAAGTTGGCTGGCCAGATGAGTCTCTAACAGCAACCCCTGTTTTCAGGGGAGAGATCATGCACAATGTTGGAACCGACAGAGGAAGCCTCTTGATGTTAGCCTTGGCTTTTATGCGCCCACATCCCTCATAGCACACTCTAGGGTTTGGGTGTATGTCTCAAAGTTCACCTTGTGAAGCCTTTATTCTCGGTGTTGTTTTAATGGGAGGGATTTATGTCACGGTCTAGGCAGAGTTAGTCAGCTTGAGGGTAGGTTGATATAAGGTGAGTCTATTCCTGTGTGCATGCGTTCCTTCCCATTCTGTCTGTCCATTCCGTTCCGTGTTGGGCATATGGCTCAAGCTGACTTGAACTGGCTATATAGTAGGGGTGACCTTGAACGTCTGATCTTCCTACTCCCTTCTCTGTTGGAATGGCTGTAGCTCCAGACCCAGTTCCTGCAGTGCCAGGCAGCGCCCCCTAGTGGCTGAGTCCCAGCCTCCAGCCCTACTTTCCCCCTCCCCCCCACACAATCGCTTCCCTCCAGCTTTGGGAGGTGTGACAGGGTATAGAAGTCTCTGGAAGTCGATTCATGCTCGTGGTCTGGTCAAGCTTCAGCACTGTGAGCCAAATGCGCTTCCTTTACGTTATGAGCCATGTGTGCTGTCACAGTAACAGAGAAACTGACAGGGACAAGAACGTAGAATTTCCTCTTACTGGGCGCAACGGTCATCTTCCAAACTTAAACTCCACTCAGTGGTCACATCCATCCCCATTCTACAGATGAAGAAACGGGGGGCACAGAGACGGGAAGTAAACTCCTAAACTGTCATAGCCTCAAATCTGTTTATAACATGAACTTCCTGGGGTCTGATATTTCCTCATTGAGTAATGAATTTTTGGTTTGGTTTGGTTTTTTAAATTTTTAAAATATTTGTGTGTGTGTGTGTATGTGTAAGTGCCCACAGAGGACAGAGGTGTGGTCTGATCCTCTTGAGTTGGAGTTACAGGGATTTGAGGGTCTGGAAACCAAAACAATCTTTTAATTGTTGAGCCATCCGACAACACTTTTTTTTTTGTTTTTCTGTTTGTTTCTTTTTAAATTTGACATAGGGTTTCACTACGTGGACCAAGCTGGCCTCAAACTCATGGGCTCATATAATCCTCCTGCCTCAGCCTCACAAGAAGTACCTGAGACTGTAGCTATGTGTTGCTATGCCTGGCCTCCGGAGCTGGTTGTTAAAACTCCAGGGTGGAAAGGTCTTGTGAAGGAAGCTATGTGCCCTCGTGGCAGGAAACTCTGCAGGCTTACATGGTTGTCAAAGCTATCAGGGCTGGAGTGGGGGTGACCCCTGTAACTCCAGATTCTCAGGAGGTCAAGGCAGGAGGAGACTTAAGAAGGAGTTCAGTTTTGAGGCTAGCCTAGGCTACATTTGCAAAGCCCTGTTTCAAAATAACAATTTAAAGGTTCCGTTTGGTGTCACATCCCTTTAAAAATCCCTGCACTCAGGAGGCAAAGGTAAGCGAAACCCTAAATTCAAGGCCAGCCTGGTCTACAGAGAGAGAGGTCCAGGCCAGCCAGGACTACACTGAGAAAACCTCTCTTGATAAAAATAACAAGCAAAACCAACAGAAAACAAATTAACAATTTCTTAAGGGCTAGGCTTGCAACTTAGTATTTGTAAGACTTTGATACAATAATTTAAATGCATCTAGCAAGACAGGGTTCAGTGGTTAAGAGCCGGTGTTGCTCTTCCAGAGAACTGGAATTTGGGTCACATCCGGCAGCTCCGAACCACCTATAACTCCATCTTCAGATGATCAGATCACATCTCCTTCTGACAACACATAAATACGTTTTTAAAAAAATAAACAACAAAAGATACACTTACAACATATATCTCAAGGAGCTTAAAAAACACACTGGAAGCAACAAGCTAAAGCTTGGAGGTCTAAACTGGAATTTTATAAACATGTTGTTTCAGCTGGACATGATGCCTAGACACCCCCCCCCCCCAGCAATTGGGAGGTAGAGGCAGGAGGATTAGGAATTTGAGGCCAATACAAGCTACTTAACCAGTTTCAAAACAAAAACAACAAAATGGAAAGCGTTCTATTTTTCTTTGGTTGCTATGGTGAACATTATGATGAGACAAAAGGAGGAGGAAAGGATGTTTTTCAGCTTTTGCTTTGAAGTCCATCACTGGGAGAACCCAAGGGAGGAAACGAAAGCAGAAGGCCAAGGGACTCTGCTCCCTATTAGCTTTGCCTAGGCCCACCGCCTAGGGATAGCACCGCCCACAGTGGGCGAGGCTCTCCAACATCAGTTAATGAAGAAAAGGCACCACCAATGTGTTCAGGTGCCGTGGGATGGAGGAGGTTGCTCAGTTAAAATTCCCTCTTCTCAGGTTTGAGCTGTGTGAACTTAACCAAGACATCAGACAAGGGGAAGAGGGGAACAGAGATAAAATAAGAAAAACTGTCCTTGCTTTCTGGACCTAGAATCAACAAACGCGCTTACTTACAAACTTGGTCACCAGGTGGCGCTCTCAGCCCTGAGCGGATCCCTCCACCAAAGCCATCTGATAATGATCCAGCCAAGACTGCATGAGACTCAAAAGAATTTTAGAGATTTTGGTTCAGCCAATAGCCACTGCCCTCCGGAGAACCAGAGAAGCCGGGGCAGGCCAAGACTTACTCAGTGTCTCTTTCAAGGTCACAGCTCATGGGAAAAGTCAAGACTCACCCACAGTCCAGGCTCCGATAGTTTAAAACGTGTCTATCCCATGGTCCCTGATCTGTTGTTCAGAGCTGGGGACACAAAGCAAGAACTCCTCTGGATAATTCACAGAAGGTCCTCCTGCCCTTAAATACTGGGAACAGTCACTTCTGCACAGTGTCAACTATGGGGAATAGAAGCATTCACCCCCAAAACCCTGATTTTGGGAATTTTTTTTTTTATAATACCTCATATTTTAATTGATTCCTTCCAGAGGGTGAGAAAATGTGTTTGCTTTTTCATTGCTAGGACCAAATACTTGAGAGAAGCAATTTATTTATGTACATTTAATTGATTAATTTAGTAGCTAGTTAATTGGTTGGGGTTTTTGTTGAGGTCCTGAGTTCAAATCCCAGCAACCACATGGTGGCTCACAACCATTCATAATGAGATCTGATGCCCTCTTCTGGTGTGTCTGAAGACAGACACAGGGTACTCACATATAATAAATAAATAAATCTCGGGGCCGGAGCCAGAGAGGGGGAAAAAAAAAAGAAAGAAAACTAACTGTGGTCCAAAGTCACAGCTGGAGTGTGGCAGTCAGGGGACAGCTTGTAAGAGTCGGTTCTCTCCTTCCTCCAGGTAGGGCTCAGGGATTGAGCCAGGCTGCCAGGCTTAGCTGTAGGTCTTTTTACCTCCAAGCCCTCTTGGTGGTCCCCCACGGCCATATTCCATTGGCTGTTCTGCTTACGCTTAACATACTTGGGGGCTTCTTCGTGCCACCCTGGGTGAGCTCAACTCTGTGAAGGCCGCGTGCTTTTTCAGAGTGCAGCTTTACTGCTGACAGTGACAGTCAAGGGGTCACTCCTGCGGCAGGTGGAGATGCCCCTGCCTCTGACGTCAGTACCTCCTCACTTCTGAACTTCCCGCAGACCCTCCTCAGGCTCAGTTCGTTTACTTCCGTGCAGTGTCGCAGAAACGCTACTCTGAAGAATGTCGCGGAGGGAACAGAGACCCTTAGAGAAACAGACACACGGCAAGGCACGTGGGAAGGAATGCAGAACGGTGCCCTCCCTAAGGTCGGCTTATCTCAGCCCTTCTGAGCTCTGTGGCTATCGTGTTTTATTTATAGAAGCTTCCACATACACACAACCGATTACCTCCCACCTCTCCCCTCGCAGGGAGCTGAGGGTGAAAGGCCCCCACCCTCTAACATTGCTTTGGTCTCTCTGGGGACCACCATCCATCCCAAATTGAGCCAGTTAACACAATTGATCCCCCACCCAAAAAAAACCCACAAATAAACAAAAACCAGCAACCAACTTGTTACTCTGAGAAGCCAATGATCTCAGGAGTTATGTGCCAAGAAATAGGACAAAGGCCGAACGACTATTCACAATGTAGCACAGTAAATCCAAGGTTGCTGTGTTCCGATAATTCCCGAGCGTTCTTGTAAATTCGAAAGGTTTTAATAATACCCCACCCCCAAAGATTCCACTCCAGCAGCCATGTGCAAGCCCAGTCTTTCCCCACATCCCAGGAAGTGCTACAGGTTGCAGAGAAGAGACTTAAAAGCCCACATCTGGCCAGGGGTGTAGGTCAGCAGGGAGCTTGCTTGCCTAACAAACATCCTGGTTTCTATCCCCAGCATAGCATAAGTCAAGGATAACAGGTCACCCATGATACCCCCTCCCCGTGCGGCCCCTACACTTTGTAGGTGGGGGGTAGGAGAATCTGAAGGTCAGGTTCACCTTGGCTACACACCAAGTTCGAGGCCAACCCAGGATATGTGAGACCTCTAGAATTTTAAATTATTTAATTAAGTGCAGTGCCAGAGACAGAATCCAGGCCATCACAGATGCTAGGCAAGTCCTGTACCACTGAGTGCTAGTTACCCCTCAGTACTAGAGTGGAGTTGTTTGTTTGAGACAGGGTCTCCCTACATAGCTCTGGCTGTCCTGGAACTCACGCTGTAGACCAGGTTAGCCTCGAACTCACCTGTTGGGATTAAAGGCCTTGTGCAACTATCCCTGGCTCCGTGAAGTCTCTTAACTTCCCTTTGGATGGGGGTGGACACTGAAAGGAGAAGACAAATAATTTAAGTAGTTTGAGAGACCACACTTCATTTGCCATTAACACTGACATGAGACCCTAAAGTTTTACATAAAAATGATGTTCCTGCTGTTCCCCATGAGACTTGGATACAGAGTGGTGTGCCTCATTGACTCTCAAGAGAATTAAAGACTTTGTGTGTGTGTGTGTGTGTGTGTGTGTGCGCGCGCGCACGCAGATGCCTGGAAGGTTAGAAGAGAACAGGGTGCTAGGCCATCTGGAGCTGGAGTTACAGGTGGCTATTAGCCACCTGATGTGGGAGCTGGGACCTCTAGAAAAGCAGGGTGTAGTGTTAACTCCGAGTCATCTCCCTCCAAAGAGGAGTAAGTGGAAATCTTCCATCTCTCTGCTAAAACCTTCCTCCCACTGGGAAACACGGAAGCCACCCCCTCCACGTCACCAAATACTTGTCTAAAACAAGAAATCCAAGGTTCGCAACCCCTTAGGGGTCACACACCAGATATCTTGCATGCCAGATATTTACATTACGATTCATAACAGTATCAAAATTAGTTATGAAGTAGCAACAAAAATAATTTCATGGTTGGGGGTCACCACGGCATGAAGAACTGTATTAAAGGGTTGCGGCGTTAGGAAGGTTGAGGACCCCTGGACTCTAAAGCAACTACCTAATGACTGTGAATGAAGTTATCTGACTCAGTATCCGCTGAGGACTTTGACACTGCTCTGAGGATCCAGTTGGGCTCTCACATGTTCCCCAGCATCTCTGTTTACTTACCTTGAACTTCTGGACAGATATCAATGACAGTGTTCCCCGCCCCCCCCCCCGACCCGTTCAAACCAGTCCGGGAGGTCACAGTAAATCCAAGGTTGCTGTGTTCCGATAATTCCCGAGCGTTCTTGTAAATTCGAAAGGTTTTAATAATGTCGTGTTGGTGACTGTTTTGATGAAGTGGCCGGTAGTGTATGCAGTTCCTATTACTCATGCTTCTGTGCAAGGTGAAATTTTTGCCCTTTGATTGAGGAGAAGCTGTCTGCAGTGGGGGACATGGCTCGTGCCCCACAGAGACATAAGGGAAGCCAAACAGCTAGACACGGCCAGTGTTTTAACCCCCTGTCTGGGCCCAATGCTCCCTCTCTGTAATCACACCAATCAGGAGGCTGACGAAGGAGGAGTGTGAGTTCTAGGTCAGCCTGGGCTAGACAGTAAGACTCTGCCTCTAAAAAAAAAAAAAAAAAAAATCCAAATTGGAGGCCAGCAAGATGACTCAATGGGCAAAGGCTACCAAACCGGATAACCTTTGTTTGATCTATGTCCCCTACACAGTGAAACCACAGAACCAACTCCCTCAGGTTGTTCTCTGCCCTGTGCCCCCACCTGTTCACCCACCCCCAATAAATAAATAAATAAATAAATAAATAAAACTTCAAAAACCCCAACAAGCCAGGAATGGTAGTGGTATAGACCTTTCATCCAGAGACAGAAGCAGATAAAGCTCTGTGAGTTCAAGGCCAGCCTGGTCTACACAGTGACCTACAGGCTAGCCAAGGCTACATAGTGAGACCTTGCCTTAAAAAAAAAATTCCAAAGAGAAATAAGCAGGCGCCTGGGGTTGGCCACATAACTCAGTCCACAAGAGTTGGGGTATTGCGTTAGACTCCTTCCTTCCCTCTGTGGAGTTCATGGTCTGGATGGAACCAGGCTGCAAGCTGCAGGGGTCCCCTTGCTGTGAGATGATCACCTCAAAATTTGAGCCTTAAGACGACACAGATTTGTCATCTCCTGGTATCTGTGAATCAGCAGTTTGGCCAAGACACTGCTGGGTCCACTGCTGACCCTGGGGCCTCTCAATAAACTGTTTAAGCTACTGGCTCTCAACCTTCCTAATGCTGTGACCCTTTAATACAGTCCTTCAGGTTGTGGTGACCCCCAACTGTGAAATGATGTTGGTTCCTACTTCATAACTGTAATTTTGCTACTGTTTTGAATCATAATGTAAAACTGTAACATGCAGGATATCTGGTATGTGACCCCCAGAAGGATTACAATCCACAAGTTGAGATCCGCTGCTCTAAAGGGTGGGGACTGAGCTCACTTCAGAGCTGAGCTGTTGGGTCTCTGAACAGCCAGCTGAATACAAGAAGGATGGAGAGAGTTCTAGGCCAATTTAGTTCATAGCTAGTTTAAGGCTAACCTGAGATCCTGTCTCAAAAAAGAAATATATACATCTTCTGATTTTTTTTTCCCAAGGAATTTTTTGAAAGAAGGCAGCGAGAGTATAGGGTGTGTTTTCAGCAGCTTTGAGATTATTAAGGACACACACACACACACACACACACACACACACACACACAGAGTAATTCCAAGAAGTAGGACTCCAGGAGACCAATCAGAAGGCAATTTCCAAACCACAGGTCAGTCTGCTTCCTTGCTGTCAGCCAGCTCCTGTGTGCACAGGTCACCACCCTCAGATCCTCTGTGCCTCACGGTGGCAGCTTACAGTTGCCCGTTGCAGACCAGGCTGGAGGGACACAGAGTTTTGATTTCCTCTAAGTCTCCCTCGATGCCCTTTGCACACAGAGGCAGTACTCCTGGAGAGAATCTGCTGGGGTGACCGACCATATCAGTGAACATCCCACCCCACTCGCCAATCAAAACAATCCTCAGTTTTACCGGAGTCTACACACAACCAGTGCTTCCTGGGGCCACAGGCTGGACCCCCAGGTTAACAAATGTCAACTGAGAAAAAACACACAAGCATTGGATGTGTGCAAATAAATAAATAAATCAATAAATCTCTTTTCTTTCTCTTGCTGCTTCCCTGACTTGTTTTAACACATGCTATAATTTCAACCCCTCCCTCCCCCCCCCCACTTTGAGTCACGTAGCTCTCAGTAGTTTGGAACAATCTAGTCTTGAAAGATGGCCTTGAACTTCTGACCTGCCTTTACCTCCAGAGTGCTAGGATCTCTGATGTTCACCACTACACCTGGTTTCTGCTATGGATGTTGCATATTCCAGCCACATCCTGGGTCTATAATTTATATTTTAATATTTACTGTGTGTGCATGCACGAATCTGTGCACACGCCTGCATGAGACAATGTGCATGTGTACATGCAGGAGACTGTGAAGGCCATTAGAAGGAGGCAGATCTCCTGGAACTGGAGTTACTATGAGCTGCCAAGGGGGTGCTCAGAACCAAATTCAGGTCCTTTACAAGAGCAATAAATAAGTCAAAACACTGACTGACTCTACTCCTACCTCCCCTCCCCCCGTTTCATAATTTTTACCTTAAATGGCTCTTAGGGGCCAATGTGCTAGAGGTTGGGACCACAGCTCATATGTCATTAGTAGCATCTCCTGAAGGGGATTGGGTAACACTGATAATCTCTCTCTCTATTCATCTGCCTTGATACACACTGCCCTGCCACATTGGGCTGTGTCGCTGCAGACCCCCAAAGCAATGAGAACACCTGATCACAGACAGAGCCCAGCTAACCCTTTCTCCTTAATAATTTGATTGTTATGGGTATTTGTTGCAGTAACACAAACTGACACCATACTGAATATAGTATTATGAACAATCAGCGAACACTGAGAGACTATGCTTGTGTAAGAATCTCCCTGGACCACCCCCCCCCGCCCCCAACCCTCTCCCCCACTGGACCTTTACCTAGAGGTTTAGGGCATGTCTCTGGTTCTGAAGAAAGATGAGGATTCCCACAAATAGGTTCCAGGAGATCTGACTCCCTCCTATGGTTTTTACAGGCATGCACACACATGCACATAAACGGACACCCAGCTCCTTAGCTCAATCAAGGAAATGTCACTTCCTTGATGCCCTCTCTGTCCCAGATCCTGGAGACAGCTCAAGTCCACTCTCTCCCAACAGCGGGCTACACAGGGTCTCCTCCTCCCTGGGTTTACAGCTTCAGCCGCTTCCTGAGTCGTTTAATAAGCAAGGAAAGAAGAAACCTCCATATTCAACAATTAACTCCGGATCACACAGTTCACAAGTTATTCACCTCAGGGCGATTGCTTTAAAATACACATTTTAGGGGCCAGAGAGATGGCTGGTCTGTTAAGGCACCAATTGCTCCTTCATAGAATGAGAGTTCACTTCCTAGCATCCACTTTGGAAGGTTCACAACTGGATGTGACTCCGGCTCCAGGGAATCTCATGCCCTATGCTGGCTTCCCCAGGTATCACAAATGCTTGTGCATGCACACACACACGCACACACACACACACACACACACATTCATACACACCCACAGACAATTATTTGAACATAATCAAAAAACTAAAAACCTGTTAATTTTACATTAAAAAAAAACAGTGTATATAGCCCAGGCTAGACTTAGAATCAAACTCCGATTGGAGCTTACTAAGATCTACTGTTGCAGATATAGTCTTCCACAACTGGTTCAAAGAACATTCTCTCTCTCTCT
This sequence comes from Tokudaia tokunoshimensis, assembly GCA_036184795.1. Classification (NCBI taxonomy): domain Eukaryota; kingdom Metazoa; phylum Chordata; class Mammalia; order Rodentia; family Muridae; genus Tokudaia; species Tokudaia tokunoshimensis. The sequence continues at coordinate 7,411,671 of BTHU01000006.1, read as the reverse complement.
CTCTCTCTCTCTCTCTCTCTCTCTCTCTCTCTCTGTGTGTGTATGTGTGTGTGTGTGCGCGTGCGCGCACGCGTGTAGTATCCACACAATCTAGTAGCAGGCACCAGACCCTTTGGAGCTGGATATAGGCAGCTGTTAGCTGTCATGCATGCTGGAAATCAAAACCAGGTGTTTTGATTTCTGGAAGAGCACCAAGTGTTCTTAACCACTGAACCATGTCTGTCCAGTTTCTTTCTTTCTTTCTTTCTAAAAAGATTTTATTTATTTATTTATTTATTTATTTAATAGATATGATGAGTACACTGTAGCTCTCTTCAGACACACCAGAGGAGGGCATCAGATCCCGTTACAGATGGTTGAGAGCCACCATGTGGTTGTTGGGAGTTGAACTCAGGACCTCTGGAAGAGCAGTCAGTGCTCTAACCGCTGAGCCATCTCCCTAGCCCTGTCTGTCCAGTTTCAGTGCACTTTTTTTTTTTTGGTCTTTTGAAAGATAGGGTGTCACTATGTAACTCTGGCTAGCCTGGAACTTGGCCAGGCTGGCCTTGAAAAGCCACAGAGAGAGATTGGCTTGCCTCTGCCTCTCAAAGCCTGGGATTAAAGGCCTGTGTCATTGTGCCCAGCTAATATGCAGTTTTGAGAAGTATTTTTGTTTTAGTAAGATTCCCAACCCTGTAACAAATACCTGGGAAAACAAAGTTAAGTAGGTTCAGAAGTTTGAAATCCTTAGGTCCATGGTCTTGGTGGTTGGGGGAGGGGAATCCCAAAACCAGGGATCTGGGGAGGAATCCCACTGTCTAGAATATGCAACAGGTGGGGAACTTAGGCTTTTGATTGGCAGGGGTACTTTTCTGGATGGAATCCATTTGATCCATGAGAGGTAAATCTGAGTGGGTTTCCTGGAGCTTATAAGAATCTTTTTAAGTTTATAAAAGAGACCACCTGAGTTCCATCCCTGACACCATGTGGTACAATAGGAGATGTGGACTCTCACAATTTTTCTCTGACCTCTATATTTGGACCTGTGGCAAGCACGTCCAGTATCCCACACCAACCACACATATAATTAAGAAATAAATGAAAAAAATCAATGAGAGCTGGGTGGTGGTGGCGGCACTGGTCTTTCATCCCAGCATGCAGGATACAGAGCAGGCGGAGCTCTGCGTTGAAGGCTAGCCTGGTCAATAGAGCGGATCCAGGACAGTCAGGGCTACAGAGAAACCCTGTCTCAAAAACATCAACACCACCACCAGCAACAATAACAACAACAACACCCCAAACCATCAAACAAACAAATCAGGGACCATTTCGTCACTGGAGGGTAAAGTGCCTCTGTATTCTATTAGCTACACACTGTAAAAAACCTAGGTCCATCTATTTCTGACAGCTTCCAGTCTTTGGAGGCTGCTGGTATCCAACTGCAAAGTTGGCGATGGCTGGTCCAGCTTTGCTTACCTTCCCTCAGTCCGGTCCTGTCAATCAGGCTTTCTATTTCTCTTTCAGGACCCCGGGGATGACCCGGGAACAACCCAGGAAATATACACATTCTGATGCTATCGACTGGTAACCTGAATTCTACTTTGTCTTGTAAATTCACACTGTCCGAAAAAGGTCTTGTTTTGGCCCTTCAGGGTCTCAGCGGTTGCTCCGGGAAGGCACCATGAAGATGGGGCTTGAGGTCTGTCGTCATTTCACTCCTAGGAGGCGGGGTTGTCATTGGAGTCTCAACCAAGATCCAGCCATTCCTCCCAACCACGTGCATTGCGATTCTGCCCAAATTTACAGGCACACCAGCTGGAAGGTTAATTGAAGACAGTTTCCAGTGTGGGCATTCAGGGGGCGATGGGAGACCATCATCTGTGCAGGACTTGCAGAACTGCTGCTTTGGAATCACCCGCACTCCGCAGTGAAGCCCAACCCATTGATTGATTTCCGGGGAGGTTGAAGTTCGTTGGCGTTTAAAGAACTTTTAAAACAACAACAAAAGATAACACAGGGAAGAAACCAGGCCCCTTTGAAGAAATGCAAGGGAGAAAGCATGGCCTTATCACCGGGAACTGCGACATGGGGCAAAGAGGCCTTCAAACGCACAGGAGAAGCGACATTAATCTGCACCGTTGCCACCCACGCACCGGCCTTCAGGCACCACGCGGGAAGCTTCGCAATGACCCTGGCGCTCGAACCGCCCAGCTCCGGCTCAGCCAATCGGAGAACGAAGGGGCGGGACCTGACCTACGGTTGGTCCGGCGGCGGCAGTCAACTGCGCAAGCGCCCTAGGTTAACAGCACTCGGGACTCGGCGGGCGCGTGTCTTCTCTCTCCCCGTCGCCATGGCCGCCGACATCAGCCAGTGGGCCGGGCCTTTGTGCCTGCAAGAAGTGGATGAGCCGCCCCAGCACGCCCTGCGGGTCGATTACGCCGGGGTGACGGTGGACGAGCTGGGCAAAGTGCTAACGCCCACCCAGGTACGGCGTGGGCCCGCCGCCGGGGAGACCGAGGGGGACAGCGGGGCGGAGCAGGCCTGGAGCCCAGGGCCTCGAGCTCAGCCTTTGCAGCCCCAGCTACCAGACAGGAGCGCCACCCGACAGCCGGAGGCCTCTTATGTAACCTTCGAATGTCCCGAGCTTACAGTCACCCCCCAGGGAGCAGCCTGCGCTTTAAACGGCTCCGGGGCCAGCGCCTTCCCACTACCTGTGTCGCTTTTGGGGTGGGGGTTGGGGTGGCGGTGGGGATGGGGGTGGGATGCTGACGCCCAGGAACGCTTCGAAGCTCGGAGAACCTGGGTCTAACCGTTCTCTCTAGATATTTAGAGCGCAGGGTTTTGGATGGTGACTTGGGAGTTTCCATCCGGAGCCCTGGCCAGTCTCCATTGTTCCAAACTTTGTACGCGTCCTTGGGCGCTCTCCCTTTCTGATGGCGGATTACACCTTAGCTGGCCCCGAGCGGCCCGTTGGCCACCATATTTCAAGGCGTTAGGTAGCTCAGGACCCCAATGAGGTTGTGGAGGAGGACCCGTTGCCGCCGTCGGACTCCTGTCCCACCACTTTCTGTTAATAACGTGGGAAGGGTTGTCGAGGCTGGCGTGTGTGTGTGTGTGTGTGTGTGTGTGTGTGTGTGTTTTACATGTAGGGTCTCACTCTGTAGCCCTGGCTGGCCTTGAACTCACAGAGATCTGCCTGCTTCTGCCTCTCGAGTGCTGGGATTAAAGGCATGCACCACGTCTGCTTTTTTGTGTGTTTTTTTTTAAATATTTAAAATTTTTTTAACTGGGCAGTGGTGGCGCACGCCTTTAATTCCCAGTGGTTGGGAGGCAGAGGCAGGCGGATTTCTGAGTTCGAGACCAGCCTGGTCAACAGAGTCAGTTCCAACACAGCCAAGGCTATACAGAGAAACCCTGTCTCGAAAAAAACCACAAAAAAAAAATTTTTTTTTTTTAGACTTCTGGCTTTTTAAGATTCGTTTTATTTTTAATTATGTATGAGTGTGTGGCTGTGTGTGAGAGAGAGCAGGGAGCTGTGGAGGTCAGAAGAGGAGGCATCAGATCCCCTGGAGCTGGAGTTTCAGGAATTTAAGAGTGCGGGTGCGCGTGTGAGCGCGTGCGCTCACACACACACACACACACACACACACACACACACACACGAGTGCTGGAAAATGTCTACTCTTTGCAAGACTTCTTGGGGCTGAGCCATCTCTCCAGTCCCAAGCTTCAGGCTTTTAGTAGAGGCTGTACTCAGGAATGTCCACTAATCTGTATGGGTGAAACCACCACAAACTATTTTTTGGCCTAGTAGTGAAAGAAATGAAGAAAAGAAAATGATCACCCTCATATTTCACCTTTTCGGAGTGTTAGGTTGCAAAGTGTTGAGTTTTGAGAGCATTTCTAGGTTTTTAACCCCAAACTGGTTCCTTCCGGCAGGTTATGAATAGGCCCAGCAGCATTTCATGGGATGGCCTTGATCCTGGGAAACTCTACACCCTGGTGCTCACAGACCCCGATGCTCCCAGCAGGAAGGACCCCAAATTCAGGCCAGTTGGGGAAAAGATGGGAAGAGACTATCATCCAGATGTGACTTAATCTGGTGGAAGTCCCTGCTAGTCAAGGACGAGTGGACCTCCTGGGGTTACAGTTGTTGTTAGTGGTGGGGCGAAAGCTTGGGGCCTCATGCACGACAGGCTGAGACCACCTGAGCCGCATCCTCAGCCCCAGGAACAGGCTCTCTTGGCGTGCAGCCCTCAGGCTTGCTTGTGGCTTCCCAGTGTGTCATCTGCCTGCTGTAGCCCAGCATGGAGAACGTGCTTGGTGTCTGGGGCTCACGGTCCCTTGTTCTCTGTGTCTGCAGAGAGTGGCACCACTTCCTGGTGGTCAACATGAAGGGCAACGACATTAGCAGTGGCACTGTCCTCTCGGATTATGTGGGCTCTGGGCCTCCCCGTGGCACAGGTAAGTAAAGGCTGTGTTCAGGGAAGGGTGGAAGGCTGGGTGAGTGTTGGGATGGGGGGGATAGGGGTGGGAGGGGAGGCTGGGTGAGTGTTGGGATGGGGGGATAGGGGTGGGAGGGAGGGCTGGGTGAGTGTTGGGATGGGGGGGATAGGGGTGGCAGGGGAGGCTGGGCGAGTGTTGGGATGGGGGGGATAGGGGTGGGAGGGGAGGCTGGGTGAGTGTTGGGATGGGGGGATAGGGGTGGGAGGGAGGGCTGGGTGAGTGTTGGGATGGGGGGATAGGGGTGGGAGGGGAGGCTGGGTGAGTGTTGGGTTGGGGGGATAGGGGTGGGAGGGAAGGCTGGGTGAGTGTTGGGATGGGGGGGAGGTGCTGCCATAGGGTTCTTTCCAAGCCTTACTGTAAGGAAGACAGAAGCCTGCTTGCTTTCCCCTTCAGGCCCGTCAGCCCGTAGGATGTGGGGCCTAGACCTTCCGTTCTGATGGGGTGAGCCCTCTGTAGAACCACTTCTTGGACCCCTAGAGAGATTGTGTCTGTAAATGACTTGTGGTGGATCTGAACCATCAAAGCCAGAGCCTCATACTAGACAAGCTCTCTGTCTCTAGGCTGGCAAGTGTCCTTGGCACAGGGGCAGGAAGGACTGCAGGAGGCTTGGGGTGGGTTGTTGGGGACTCTGTGTGGGCCAGGGTTGAGCCTCTTCTAATCTCCGTGTAATCTCTGCTTTGGGTGGTGGTGGAAATTTCTGATCCTGTGAACAGGAAACAAACAATTTTCTTACTAGTGCCAAAGATTGCCTTTTATATCTCTTTATAACTCTCCCTTTTTCCCCAAAATGTGGCTGGGTGCTTTGAAAAGGTCTGGAAGACTGTACTGAACCACATTGAACACACACAAACACACACACACTCACACATACTCTCTCTTTCTGTGTTTTATATTGACATGGAATGTGAGAGTCAGGTCCCACAGTGCTCCCCAAGTCTCATAAGCACCCCTGAAGCTGGTGGGAGACACAGTTACTGCTGGTTGCTTGTCACACGCTGTTCCTTTTTACTGAAGCAAGGCCACCGTGGTGGTGGGCAGAATGCCAGCGTCTGTGCGTTGTCCTGCAGAGAACTGACTGTAATAACGAGTGTCCAGTACGGACAAGGACCGTTGCTCGTGACTCACCTTATGTCTGTAAGCCCAGAAGCTTCCAGATGCTTTAAAGGTCATAAGATGCTTTCAGCGTTCATAAGAGAAATAGATAAGTTTCCCGGGGACTCTTAAGGTTCTCCAGGGCGCCTACAAAGGCAGGTGATTTAATTATAGGCGGGAGGCACGGGAGAGGCACGGGGAGGAGAGCAATTCTCTCGAGTCAGCTGTGCTCTGCTCTGAACAAAACCCCAGCAGCTCTCGGGTGTGGGGAGGTTAAGCTTGTGTGATAAACTGGGGATCAGAAGGTTTCGGGCAGAGAATTTGAGGCACACACACATCTGGACACCCCGGGAAGATGGAGGCTCTTCATGTTACCCTGAAGATCTTAGAGGTGGTCTTGTCCGTGTCTCTCCCCTGGAGTTAGGCATTTTCTGATACGGGTCTCCGTGGGTCGCTTTGGATCCCATGTTCCTGTGGGCAGAATGGGCGAGGTGTGTTACCTGGTGAGCGGCCACAGTAGGACTTACCTTGATTCTGGCTTGATTTGTTTTCTTTCATTAATTAGTATTCCCTGTGGCAGTGTGCTGCATGGTTCCGCCTTCCTCTTGCCGGGGACTTGGGCTGTGGCCAGGATGTGGGTGTTAGGAATAGAGCCACCGTGTGCCCTCTGGAGTCCTCGGCACGGGCCTCCATTGAACTTCGCTGCGCTTGCATAGATGTCCTAGGTCTGGGAATTGCTCTGGAGCCCTCCCAAGTGCACATGTCCTGCTCTGATAGCTCGTGTAGGGAGTCTGTCTGAAGCCTTGCAGCGTCTGTGTGGAGCGCTCTGATAAATGGTGGCCATTTCTGTCTCGATGTCCTCATACACGTAGGCAACTTTTTAAAAAGTTGTTAAGAACCGTAGGATTTTGACATATTTCATGCAGCCCTCGATCGAGGCTGTGCTTGAGCTTTCGGGGTAGTTGAGCGTGATCCTGAACTTCCGGGTTACAGGTGTGCGCTGCTACACGCCGGTTTATGTTGTGCTGTGTGGAAAACCAGGCTGAAGATGTGTGGATGTTAGGCAAGAGCCTTCCCGGGGAGCGTAGCCCTCCCCCACGGTTACCTGCTGGCTCTACTCGCCTCTCCACAGGTCTCCACCGCTATGTCTGGCTGGTGTATGAGCAGGAACAGCCACTGAGCTGCGACGAGCCCATCCTCAGCAACAGGTCTGGAGAAAATCGTGCCAAGTTCAAGGTGGAGTCCTTCCGCAAGAAGTACAACCTGGGAGCCCCGGTGGCGGGCACGTGCTACCAGGCCGAGTGGGATAACTACGTGCCCAAGCTGTACGAGCAGCTGGAAGGGAAGTAGGGGGTGCAAGGCCGACAATCCTGGGGCCTCCCTCAGCATTGTTAGGTTGTGAAAAGCATGCCGTTTCTCCCCGTCCTTCCGCCCTCTCATAGGGAGTTCTCAGCTGTGCTAGCATAGAGGTTTAGGGTGTCTTCCCACTCACTGCCTGTCGTCTCCATTCTGGATAGTCACATCCCAGTTTATGATTGAATTTGGGTTCCATCTGGGGAGGGGTCTGGTGTTCTGGTGGAGTCATTCTATTGTTGATTTAAAAAGAGTAACTCTGAAAAAGAAAACATTCTGCCAGGATCAGGTCCACAGCGGAAAGCCAGGGTAGTGTGGTCTGTAAGCAGTTGAACAGGAAACTTTTTCCAGAACCAGGCACAGTGCTATCTTTAGGGGTGGGGTGGGGTGGGCTTTTAGGGTCCAGTCCTCCAACTGAGACAACCCTAGGCTCCCATCTCAGCTGAGCCCTGACTGTCAGGTCAGGTGGCTGCATAGGTATGGATGTCCCTCTAAAGAGCAGTGCTGCTGTGGAGAGAGACCCTAGCTTCTCAGTGGGGTGAGCAAAAGTCACTGGAGTTGCTGAGTGTGTTAATCCTCATCAAATACAAATAAAAGGCATTGCATTCAGACATCCAGGTATTTCCTTACCGCGCCTGGGCTTCGGGCGGGGTGAAAGCCTCTGAGGGAAGTTGGGTGTGATCTGCTGGCCACCGGGAGGTGCTACCATTCTTCCTCCAGAGGTCTGTAGGGCCGTGGGAGCAATGCTTATAGGAGTCGGGTGCGGTGATGCAGGCCTTTGGGCCAGCACTTGGGAGGCAGAGACAGGTGAATTTTCGTGAGGTTTTGGCCAGCTTGGTCTACATAGGAAGATCCTGTCACAAAACAAGAACAACAAAAACCATATGCTCCCAGGCGCCGACTAACCTGGAAATGGTGGAGTTTGAGGACATCAGGAAAAACCACGTCATCAACTCTCAGGGCCTGAGTTCAAAGCCCAGGACCCAGGTAGAGGAAGGAGAACACTGACTACAGCAAGTTGAAATCTTACTGCTGTACTTGCCTTGACACGTGGGTAAGCATAATAAATGTCATTCTAAAGAGAAACAGGCTTGCTTCTTTTCTGCTGAAGGAGGAATGTGTTGGCTGCTTTCGTGTTCTTGTGACAGACCTGATCTGCAAGGGAAAGCTCTGTCTCTGCTGGTAGTTGAGCCATCGCAGCAGGGAAAACAACTCTAGGTGGCCTAGGCCCTGGCGCTCACCCTGCCTGCCTGGCAGAGCAGAGCACGCGAGAACACAAAGTGCTCTCCGTTTCAACACTTCGTTGACGGCAGTCCCTGGCTTGGGATTTCTTCCAGAAGAAACAAAATATACGTCATCTTTACATCCTTAAGAGTTAAGTCTTGATATGAACATTGGAAAACACTGTTAGGCACTTAACAAAATGAATAAACAGTAAGTTAGTCGGGTGAGGTGACGCACACCTTTAGCCCTAGCACTTGGGAAGCAGAAGCTGGTGGATCTTGAGGCCAGCCTGGGCTACAGAATGAGTTCCAGGACAGCCAGGGCTTGTTACACTGAGACATCCTGTCTTGAAAAACCAAAAAGCGTGTGTGCACATGCAGGCAGGGCTACATCCAGCAGGAGATCCTGGAGCTGGAGTTGCAGGCTGTTGGGTGTGGGGAACTGAACTTGGGCCCTCTGCAGAGCGGTTCGAGCTCTTACCCACTGAGCCGCCTTTTCTGCCTGTTCTTTAACGTTTTGTAAAAAAGAAATTGCATCTCTCTTATCTATGTAACTATCCAGTTAAGCGGCTGCCGTTCACACTTTGAACCAATACTTTGTTTTACAGATGTTGACACCACTGATTTCTCTTTATTTCATTTCTTTGCTGTTCTAAATATTGCTTCAGCAAACACCCGTCCTTCATACAGCTGTGACAAGTTAGTTTTCTGGGGGAGTATCAGGTATTGCGACAGCCGTGCCCATAGGAATGCATCTTTTTAGTTGTGATTCGTGCAGACCGCCCTGCAGGCAGTCAGGTCAGTGGAGTCTCCTCTCTGCCACTTGCATCGAGCTTCAGACAATGTCACCTGCCACCAAATCTGACCACCTACCTGAGTAGTGGTCAGGGACCCACATGGTGGAGGGGAAGAACCGAGTGTCTAAAGTTGTCCTCTGGTCCCCACACGTGAGACATGGTATACGTGAGCCTGCACACATGCACAAAATAAATGTAATGAATAGGGGGGGTGGCGGTGGAGAGGTGGCTCAGCGGTGAAGAGCTCCAGCTGCTCTTCCAGAGGTCCTGAGTTCAATTCCCAGCAACCACATGGCGGCTCACAAGCCGATGCCCTCTTCTGGTCTGCAGGCATCCATGCAGACAAAACAGCCCTATGCATAGTAAATTGTTAAAAAAAAGAAAAGCCAGGTGGCAGTGGCACCTTTAATCCCAGCACTCCCAAGACAGAGGCAGATGAATCTCTTGAGTTTGAGGCCAGCCTGGTCTACAGGGTGAGTTCCAGGACAGCCAGGGCTACACAGAGAAACCCTGTCTCGGGGGAAACAAACAAACAAATGGTTGAACGGGATCTGACAGACCTACAAGAAAGACTAAAGTGCAGAAGTCAGGACTGCTCCCCTGCTCCCCATTCGCAGCCAAGAGTAAGATAAGAGCCTGGAATTAGCACAAGAACCTTACAGACAAAATACTGATTGAAGTGGCTCTAGGGAGGAATACATTCGGGGTCACAGTTTCAGGGTGCAGTCCGTCGGGTCGGGGAGGGGTGGTGGCAGGAGCTTGAAGCAGCTGTCACGTGGCATCCACAGTCGGGAAGCAAAGTTATGAATGCCAACACCCGGCTCACTGTCTTCTCTTTATTCAATCCGGGACCCCGCCCAACCTGCAGTTATGGCAGGTCTTCCCACCTCAACCTAATGCACACGGACATGCTCAGAGACTTGACTCTTCTAGGATTTGATCCTGGGTCCTGTCGTCATAATTAACATTAGCCATGACCACAGGTGTCGCACAGTACAGCCCAGGGACTCGCAGTCCAGTGTTAACATAGAATTTTACCTTATTTTCCCCTGTGTGTCTGGGTGGACACACGCGTGTGTGCCTACTGTGTGGGTATGCACCACAGCCCGCGTGTGGTCAGTGGATGACTTGGTGGAGTTGATCCTCTCCTATTTGTTCAGGTATTAAACCCAGGTCACCAGGTTTGCACAGCAAAGCTCCTTTGTTGCTGGGCCATCTTGCTGGTTTCTAAGGTTGGAATCCTGGGATGTGCCTTCCACTGTGAGCTAATGCGAATGGGAGCACGTGCCATGTCAACCCCTCTGGAATTCCTGAATTCACCTCCAATCAACGGAGGCCATGTCTCAAAAGCAGGCCTAATTTATATATATATAAACATATATATAAATATATATTTTAAATTTATATATAATATATTATAAACATACAATTATATATTATATAATTATATTATATAATGTTAATTATATTAATATATAATATTAATGATATACATAATTAAAGTAATTAACTTATTTATTTACATCCCAAATGCTGCTTCCTCTCCTGGTCTCCCTCACAGAGTTCCTCCCCACAGAGCTAACTAACATCTTGTCAATGTTTAAACCCAGCTGCACATGGTCAAAGCCTGTCTTGACACCGGTGCAAAGTCAGGCAGCCTCAGAGTTGCTTGGCAATCTCTGAGTGATTTACAGATCCTCAGGGCTTGGGAGTCTTTTGGTAATGTGGCTGCCACAGCCCCTTGGCTCCTGCTCACATTCAGTTCCTGCATTGCAAGGCTGCCTCCTGGTTCCTTGAACCTGCCAGGCGACTTGGAGACCTGGTTCTTCACACACACTCTCCTTTTTCGGAAGCTTTCTCTGCCAATGTTCTGATGACCCCCCACGGTACTGTCTGAGTGGGCTAGGTGAACTCCTCATGGCTCTGTGGCCATGTTTCCACTGTCATTTATTTATTTATCTGTTTGTTTGTTTATTAAGATTTATTGATTTATTATATGTAAGTACACTGCAGATACACCAGAAGAGAACATCCGATCTTATTACAGATGGTTGTGAGTCACCATGTGGTTGCTGGGATTTGAACTCAGGACCTTGGGAAGAACAGTCTTAACCTCTGAGCCATCTCTCCAGCCCCTCCACTGCCATTTAAAGATGTGCACACTTACAGGTCTGTTTGTCTGTCTGTCTGTCTCTCTTTTCTTTCCTTTCGTTGTTCCTTTTCTTTCTTCGACAGGGTGTTATGTCTCACAAGCTAGCCACATACTCAAACCTCAGATTCCCTCAGCCCTACCTCTCAGGTGCTGGGATTACAGCTGTGCATGGCAGGACCAGGTTTATGTGGTACTGGGAATGGAGCTCAGTTCTGTGTATAATCAGTAAGTACCGTCACCTGACTGACACCCCCAACCCCTGTAAAACCCCGTAAAAATCTGGTAAAAGCCAGGTTTCTGGTTTTTAAAAAGAGTATTTTAAAATATGTCTGTGTGTGTGTGCGTGCGCGCGTGCGCTCGCGCGTGCGCGCGTGCGCTCGCGCGCGCGCATGTATAGGTCTGCGTATGTAAGTGCAGTACCTCTAGAGGCCAACAGAGGTACGGTACTGTAGCCTCTGGAACTGGAGTTACAGGCAGGTTAACCAGTATCACAGTGTATGTGTGTATATACATATGTATATGTATGTATATGTATATATGCTATTTAAAGGATAGTACCCTTCGTGAAGTCAAGAACTGTGAATGTGCTGGGTGGAGGCGTGGCTCAGTGATAGAGGGTTTGCAGACTGTGTGCTAGGTCATGAAATCCCCCCACACCCCCAGCACTACAGGAAACCAAACAGCTTAAGAAACAATAAGAAACCGAAGTCCTGGGCTCAGCAGTTAAGAGCACTGACTGCTCTTCCAAAGGTCCTGAGTTAAAAATCCCAGCAACCTGCTGGGCAGTGGTGGCGCATGCCTTTAATTCCAGCACTTGGGAGGCAGAGGCAGGTGGATTTCTGAGTTCGAGGCCAGCCTGGTCTACAGAGAGAAACCCTGTCTTGAAAAAACCAACCAACCAACCAAACAAACAAACAAAAAACCAAATAAAATCCCAGCAACCACATGGTGGCTCACAACCATCCGTAAAAAGATCTAACACCCTCTTCTGGTGTGCCTGAAGACAGCTACAGTGTACTTATATATAGCAATAAAGAAATCTTTGGGCTGGAGCAAACAGAGGTCCTGAGTTCAATTCCCAGCAACCATGTGATAGCTCACAATCATCTGTACGGCTACAGTATACTCATATTCATAAATAAATAAATCTTAAATAAAAAACTGAAGTCCCCAGCAGAGGAAGATACCCTATGCATAATGAAGTCTTCTGGATAGTTGTGGAGTGCCGCTTAGGTTTAGGGACTTTGTTATTTATTTTTCTCTTTGTTTTGCGATGGGGTCTAACCGTGTAACCCAGGCTGGCTACAGGTCAGACCAGCCTCTAACTGACTTCTGTATCCATAGGACTTTCTATCAGTCATTCATCATAACCACTAGGCATGGGATTTCTTCCAGTCCTGGGATCATCTCCAGGGTGACTGCTACTATCCCCATCTGAGGTACACCGACACATCTCAGGAGTCTTGGAAAGGCACGTGGCAGGCACTCGGTAAATAGCCTCGATATTTACAGATCAAGGATTTCCAGCGATGCCTTAGCTATATGCTTGGCAAACACGTTTTTAAAAAACATTTATGTTGTGTCTGCATATGTGTCCGCCCATACTATGGTGCATGTGTGGAGGTTAGAGGACAATTTGCAGGAGTGTGTTTCTGCCTTTCATCATGTGGGTGCTGGGGTTTGAACTCAGATTATCCATCTTGGCAGCAAGCGCTATTAACCACTGAACTACCTTACCGGTCCATAAACCTGTTTTTATAATCATTTTTTGAACTCAGGGGTATTCAGTATATGCCGGAAGGGAGGATGCTGGCTTTGTTGTTCTCTGCTTATTTTTTTAGTGCTGGGGATGGAACCCAGAGCTATGTTCCCGCCATTAGGAGAAAGAGATTATATAAATGGCATCTATTATCTCATGGGTTTAAAGATTTTTTTTTTCTTTTCACAAGCCAGCTGTTCATTTGTCACCACAGAGAGAAACGGATAGAGAGACCAGAGGGGCGTCTAAGTGCAGACGGAACCTCCCTCTGGGTCGTGAGTTGCTGCAATCAGAGAGGTCTCAAACAAGACCCTACATTATCACCAACCACCGCCTGAGCTTCTCATTCGTCAGGATGCTTGGGTGGCATGCACGCTGTGACACGGGGAGCAGAAACCCGTGGCACATGCTTTCTGTTCTCTAAGAAATGATTAGAGTTGCTTGTCTTACCTTGACAAAAACCTGGGACCATCAAAGGAAGAGGAGGAAAGGTCCTTTGGCCTGACGCTGTGTCTCTGTGTCTTGGCAGTGCAGTACATCACAGTGGAACCATGTGACAGAGGTCTATTTGTCCATGGCAACCAGGAAGCTAAGGGAAGAATCTTGAGATCCTCTCTAAGATTACACCCACAAAGACCAAACTCCCACTAGGCCCTTTGTGAACAAAGGTTCTAGTTACCTCCTCACAGGACCACACACTGAGGACCTGGACTTTAGCACACTGGATATGGAGACGCTCCCATCTATACTGTGTCCATCACCTATCTCTTTGGTCCTCTCCAAACCACCCCATCCCCCTTCAAGACAGGGTTTTTCTACTGTAGCCCTGGCTGTCCTGGAAGTCACTCTGTAGACCAGGCTGGCTTCGAACTCACAGAAACTTCTGCCTCTCTAGCTCTGGGATTAAAGGCTCATGCCGCCGTGCCTGGCTCCTCCAATGTGCTTTCAATGTGCTGACCAAAGACACTGAGGGGCTCCGTGGCCTGGGGTGGGGGGGGTTGGGTGACTGTTACCATAGGCTCTATGGAGGAGTCAACCCACTGTAATAACTACTTGCAATTTGATAGCAGTTGGATTTAGTATGTCATTAGTTTGTTACAATGAGACCAACAGGTTATGTTTGTATTTGGTAACTCACCCTTCCATAGGATCCAAGGATGGTCCTTAGGTCCTCACTCAAAGAACAGTGATGAGGGCTCGGGCAGACTCAGTGGCAGAGTGCTTACTCAGCACAGCACAGTGCTGAACTTAGTCTCTAGCACTGCAGAACAGAGAACTGTCTGTGATCTCAGCCTGGCTACGCAGGTCTAAGCAGCCCAGCTCTCAGGTCAGTAGGAAAACACAAAACAGGGCTGGGTGTAATGGGCGCATGCCTTTAATCCCAGCCCTTTGGGGAGGTGGGAGTGGGGTGGAGGCAGAAGGATCTCTGTGAGTTGGAGGCTAGCCTGGTTTACATTGTGAATTCTAGAAAAAAAAAACAGAGAAGAGAAGAAAGAAAGAGAAAAGAAAGAAAAGAGACAATAATGACAAGAAAGCAAGACCCAACTTTGAATATGTCTGGCTTGCAGAGCTAAGGTTATAGGTGTGAGATTGTCCTGAGCCCAAAACCATATCCCAGAAGTGCAATTTTTACTATATAGCTACTCCAGTGAAAGGAACCAGGGGGACATGGAGCCTGGGCTACCGTGGGAGTTTCCAGTGGGAGTGTTCTCATGCTTCCTTCAAGGCTTTCCTTCGTGGGTTCGTGGGGTCCAGTCCTCTCGCCTGAGACCACAGTAGGCTCTGCACAATATGTGTGTGGTTCCTGCTCCTACGGCTAGGGGCACCCGGGCTGGGCCGGCCTCTCTGAGAATGTCAAACAGCGCTCCTCCATCTCAGTCCAGGAGAAGAAACTGGAAGATTCTGTGTTACCGCAGCAGCCGAGGCCCTGGAGCACGGTTCCAGGAGGGCCCAGCCCTCAGAGTCATCCCCAGAGGCACCTGGAAGGGAAATCCTGCCACAAGAACACAGCCAGGCGATGTGACGAACACTTTTATTTACAAATATAATTAAAAGCCCTGACAGTTAATCATGCTCTTCTTCGGAACCTGAAAAATGTTTTCTCTTTTAAGTTTTTTTTTCTTTTTAAGTGCATGCAAAAGGAGTGAAGCCTTTTTCTCTTCATCATTTTTTATTGTAAGAAAATACACAGTTTGAAAGGATGAATAATGCAATATTTATGACCACAGATAGGGGGCGTGGGGAGGGGAAGGAGAAATAAACAGATGATTGGACAGAGAAGACATTGAACTCCAGAGACTGAAGTGGGAGGTGGGTGTGGGGGTGGGGAGGAACAGGAGGAGGAAGTAAAAAAATTTTGATCAGAGAAACAGTTAAAATACAATATGAAAATAAGCAATTCCTCTCCTTAGATTCCCTCTATACACAAAATACATGATTTGCCAAAGCCCAATTTTGTGCTACTGGGATTCTGTGAGCTTCTTAAGTGTACTCGCACCGTCTGCAACAGCAGAGGATGCTGGGATACAGTAGACCAGGCTGACAGCAAGGCAAACTCTTGCCGGCAGGTTCTTAAAAACCACAAGATCTCTTCACCCCACCCACCCACCCCGGCCCCAAAATAGTAATAATATGTTACCACTTCATATGTACATCACAATTAGTTCCTGTAAAATGTATCAAATTTTCAATCTTTAATAAAACTTTGTTTTTTTTTAATTCCTGATGAATAAATACCAAAAAAATAAAATAAAATAAAGTTATGCAGCAGCTGGTTAAGGTGTAAGGCTGCGGATTTTGCGTCTCTCTCCCCCCCTTGGCATGTATCATTTATTTAGGTTTCTTTAGGTATTTGCTTGTTTTTTCGTTTTTGCTTTACTTTCACTGGTTGGTTGACAACGAGGGACTGCTCAAAGCAACATCTGTCTGTGTTCCATCGCTGTTTGTTGGTTGACAGACCCTAAAACCACCTCCGAGGTTTTTCAGCAGGACATCTGGAACCGCGTTGGCACCGCGATGCAGGTGGTGGACGGCAGGGCGGCCGGGTCTCGGCCAGCACTGAAAGTTGACGCTGGGGGAGGAAAGGGCCCCTGATGGAGTAAGAATCAACAGGCACTAGTGCGACACGGTGTCAGGGAGAGAGAGGGAGAGGGAGAGAGAGAGGGAGAGAGAGAGAGAGAGAGAGGAGGAGTAGAGAGAGAGGGAGAGAGGGAGGGAGGCAGGCTGGGAGGGAGGGAGAGGGGGCAGAGAGAGGGAGGGAGGGGGGAGAGAGAGAGAGAGAGAGAGAGAGAGAGAGAGAGAGAGAGAGAGAGAGAGAGAGAGAAGTGAGAGCAGCGCCCGTTAAGATGGGGAATGTAGTTTCGCAGGGTCTGAATTTTTTTGTTTTCTTTTTTTTTTGTAAATGGCAAAAAAATTTAATCTCATCTATAGTCCTCCTTAGGAAAATCTAATGTCACCAAATTCCCAAACCCCATTCTGAGGCTCTCCATGTCAAAAGTCTCGGTCTCTCGCTCTTGTCTTTCCAGGAGAATCTTGATCCTCTCACTGCGTTCCTTCTGCAGGGCAGCCAGCTCCTCTTCAATCTGCCCAAGCACACAAGGGGGGCTCAGTGCCAACGCCTGCCCCACAGCCTTGAGGGATCCCCCTCCCTCCACCCCCTGCACACACACACACACACACACACACACACACACACACACACACAGGAGCGGGGAATAGCCTAGGCCTGAGAGAGGGGAGCCCAGTAATAACGGGTCTTGGATTTGCTCCACTGTGTCTCGAACTTGCTAGGAGTGGAAGAAGAGTGTGGGTGTGGGCGTTGGGGTGGAGGCAGCCGTGCCATCTGAGCCTGGGCTGATCTAAGCCAGTGTCCCCGCCTCGCTAGGCCAGTGAAGAGGAGACCAGGGAGTCTGAGGACAATGAAGCCTGTGTGACTTTGTAACTTGGCTGTGGAGGGCTGGGGCCTCTAGCATCCTCAGGAAGTTGTTTCTGGATCAGTGGCAGGGACAGCCGGCTGCTGTGCTGCTCTGGGAGAGAAAGTGAGGCTAACAGGTAAAGCGGAGAGAGGTCACCAATGTGAGATGCTGCGTGTGTGTGTGTGTGTGTGTGTGTGTGTGTGTGTGTGTGTGCGCGCGCACAAGTGCATGGAGCTCCAAGGGCCACACTGCTGTCCTCCCTAGTCCACATTTGCCTTGTGTTCGGAGGCAGGGTGTTACTGACTTGGGTCTTAGGTGTCAGCTAGTCTGGATATCCAGAGTCCCGGGATCCTCCCGTCTCCACTTCCCTGTGCTCAGGGTTACTGGGTGTGCTGTCCAGTTCTGCTCTAGCTTTCGTGTGGGACTAGAGATCTGACGTGAGGCCCTCACGCACTCACAGCAAGTGCTGCACCCGCTGAGCCATCTCCCGGCCCCGAGATGCTCCGTGCACATACACACATGTGCATGCGTGTGCATGTTCCTGTGGGAGCCAGAAAACCATGTCTGCTGCAGTCCTTGGGCACCATCTCCCTTGTTTGTTTGGCTGAGTAGGCGAGCCTGGCCGGCCGGTGGGCCCCAGGGAGCCGCCTGCCTTGGCTGCCCTGTGCTGAGATCCTTGGTGTGCACCACCACAGACCTGGCTTTTAAAATTGTTATGTGGGTGTTTGGGGCTAGTGCCCAGGTCCTCGTGTTTGCACAGCAAGCACCCCCTGCCCCCTCCGCCCCGGGCCATCTCGTCAGCCCCAGCTTTGAGCTGCTCATGGCACAACTTCCGAGGGAGACTCCTAGAACACCGTCTGGAGCAAGGCGTAAGATTAGCAAGCAGGGCCACACTGGCTATATGCCGTTGTGGCACCTACCTCTATTTTCATGCTGGTTTCAAGGAGATTTTTATTTATGTCTGTGTTTAGATATGCGCATATGATTGCAGTGTCTGTGGTGGCCAGAGGAGGGCATCAAATACCCAGGAGCTGGAGTTACAGGTGCCTGTGAGTTGCCTGATGTGGGTATAGGGAACTAAACCCTGGTCCTCTGGAAGAGCAGCGAGGACTCTTAACCTCTGAGACGCTTCTCTAGAACCTCATTTTATTGCTTCATTAAAGAGCCCTACTGGTACTCTCTTTGGCTGAAAAAATTTGACGTTTTTTAGGCTTCTGGGCAGCCAAGCTGACATTACATACTTCTTTTCTAAGTGACATCATTCAGCTGGCTAAGATGGCGGGCTTCCTAAGCTGGCTAAGTCAATCGCTTGACTAACCTTCCTGATCCATCGTGTACGGGTCAGGGACAATGCCTGGAGCTCTTGGGTGTCAAGGGTAAGTTGACTGTCTGACCCTGGTCCCTCGGGAGGGCTCCATTCAAAACCGTGACCCTCCCACATCCCGGCCCTACTGTGTGGGTCCCAGGAAACTTCCTACCTTCTGCTCAAGATGCGCTCTGCGCAGGGACACCCTCTGCTCTAGCTTCTGTAGCTCGCGCTCGTGCTGGGCCTCCGTCTGCATCTTGATTTTGCTCTGGTAGGCATTGAGCAGCTCCATCTCCTGCTGGAGCTGTAGTCTCAAGGCCTGGCACTCTGCCTCTTGTGCCTCGTCTAGCCGTAACTGTAGGTACAGAAGACACACAGGCTCCCTCAGCAGAGGAACGGATACAGAAAATGTGGTCCATTTCCACAGTGGACTACTACTCAACTATTGAAAACAATGAAATTCTTAGGCAAATGGATGGAGCTAGAGAATACCATCCTGGGTGAGGTAACCCAACCACTAAAGAACACACACGGTATGCACTCACTGATAAGTGGATATTAGCCCAAAAGCTCGGAATACCCGAGATACAACTCACAGACCACATGGAGCTCAGGAAGAAGGAAGACCAAAGTGTGGATACTTTGATCTTTCTCAAAATACTCATGGCTCACAGCCAACCAATAGAATGAGCATAGGGTCCCCAACGGAGCAGCTAGAGAAAGGACCCGAGGAGCTGAAGAGGTTTGCAGCCCTGCAGGAGGAACAATAATATGTACCAACCAGTACCCCAGAGCTCTCAGGGACTAAACCAACCAAAGAGTACACATGGAGGGACCCATGGCTCCAGCTACATATGTAGTAGAGGATGGCCTTTTCAGACATCAATGAGAGGAGAGGCCATTGGTCCTAAGAAGGCTCGATGCCCTAGTATAGGGGAATGCCAGGTCAGGAAAGTAGGAGTGGGGTTGGTAAGCAGGGGGAGGGGGGATGAGATAGGGGGTTTTCAGAGGGGTAATGAGGAAAGGGGGTACCATTTTAAATGTAAATAAAGCAAATATCTAGAAAAAAAAAAGAAGACACGCCATGAATAAGGCAGTCCACACACACTACTCTGGGGGCGACTGGGAATGATCTCCTTGCTGGGACTTAGGTAGAAAGACGGAAGGAAGACGGCCAGTGCAGTTTGGATTAGAGCCAGTGGAGTCTGCCTGGTCGGCACAGGATCCTAAGAACACATTTCCTTCAGTGCTGGCGCCAGGGATCCTGGGAAGGCTGCCCACCCTAGTGGCTAAGCCTGGCATTCTGGAGGTGACCTGGTGAGCTTGAGGCTAGGCTCTGCTACTCTAGAGTGCTCTCTCTCTCTCTCTCTCTCTCTCTCTCTCTCTCTCTCTCTCTCTCTCTCTCTCTCTCCTTCCCCCTCCCTCCTTCCCTCCCTCTCTCTCTCTTTCTTTCTTTCTTCCCCCAAGAAAATAATAATTCCCATTAAGATTGGTGTGAGTTTTAAATGAGAGAGACCACATAGGATCCTGGGCCTAAGCCTCCACATGTAATACACTGTCCAATAAGCAGTAGATGTTACATTGTTTCGGTTTTGGCAAGATTGTGTCCATATTTCAATACCTTTCACTATAAAATCATAAGATCACTTAGACATTTAGCTTTGTGCTACAGAAGTGAATCCAACAATCATATGGTATGACAGCCAGGCCAGTGTGGCTGTCGTGACAAACAGTTCACACTGGTCATGGCTGTGGCTACACATGGCATCTTCCTCGACGTCAATCCAGAATTCAAGGGGTTTGAAATGTCACCCTTTGAGAGCAGCTGATAACCTCAGGGGACGCATTTTGCTTTTAAGCACTGGGATCTAGGTTACAGACAGCCTGGCCCAGTTCCCTTCACTTCCTGGACTGTGCACTTGAGCTTTACATTTGTACCAAGATACCCAGATCTCCTGTGGACACGGGCCACAGCCACCTGCCGGAACGTGAAGACCACAACCCAGACAAGCTCCCACTCAGACCATTACCAGAGCACAGGTTAGGTCCTCTATCCTAGGTTTGTGTTTGGCTGGGATCACTGAGGTCAGAGGCCCTGAACCAGAGAGTGTGGCAGCCCCTTTCTCTGCACCTTCCTATCCAGGCCAATCTCTAGTGTCAGCTTCAGCTGACATAGGCCTTCGACAAGTGACTATGCATCCATCCTGCAGCAGAAGTGACTTTGGAATGTTAAAGGTACTTGTCCAGTGTCATCTCTAGTCCTGTGGGAAACACAGCATGGAGTTAGGGGATGTGAGTTTCCTGAGCCCCGGCCTATGCAGAGATTCTAGGTTAGGACCCACTAGAGAGGAAAGGACGTTCTCTTCCCATTTTCCACCAGGGGGCATGGGCAGGGTGGCTGTCTACAGTCTGCAACTGGATTAGCTCACAGATGACCTTGAAGTGTGGCTCCCAGGGAGGACCACTATGGGTTTTCTCTTGACCTGAGAGGCTGTTTACCAGGAAAGCAAAGCAACAGCCCAGCGGTTCTCTACTCTTAGGCAACAGCTGCCATGAGCCCCTGTGTGAGCAGATGAGCGTCTCGTCCTCCAGCAGGCGGGCCAGACCCTTGAAGCATATCTGCTTCCTTTGAGACAGAGTCACATGCAGGCCACACTGGAGCTGAAGCTGCAACTCAGTCAAGGATGACTCTGAATTACTGATCCTCCGGGGTCTACCCCCCAAGGACAGGTGTGCCCCGCCACGCGGGGATCACGGGTGTGCACCACCATGCCGGGATTCTAGCATTGCTGGTAACTACACTGAGGACTTCCTGCATGCTAGACAAAGCCTCGGCCATCCTAGCCTGCAGCTTCTTTTGATTCTGGTGTCCAGCTATCCTCAAACTTCTCTCTCTGACCCCCCAAATCCAGGTACTAGAAACCACAGGAGTTCTAGATTTTGGATTTTTTTTCTCCTACACAGTCACACATACAAATGCACTCTAAGGTTTGTAGTAATGTGGGTGATTATTACACTCGTGCCCTACAGTGGCTTAAACAGAAGAAAAGGATACTAGGGGGAGTGTGCAGCGTAACTCAGCTCACAACCTCCTCCCAACGTAAGCTCAAATACGCCTCTACTACTCAATAGTGAGGTGCCCCTCCCTGAAATACTGGAAACTGGAGTACTACAGTCCCTAGGCATTTGGCCCATGTGTCTGTCCTCCCCCCCACCATTGCTGACTGCTTCTGCCGAGGTGAGCTGGCTAGTATGACGGACACCTTGTAGTCCACACAGCTTCACATTTATAATCTTAAATGCCAACTCTTGTCATGAGCAGTAGCTCGTGTAAACAGCCTTCCTTCAGTGAACCTACAGTTTGTACGGTAAATGGAGGGATTCTGGGCAGGTACTTAAAGGGTTGCTCTAGACTCATGGCCCGAGGCCAGTGATGGACAGCTGAGTCAGCCATACTCAGACTCATCTTTCTTCCTGTCCCAAGAGAGAAGGCGCTGCAATCCCCTTAGCCCACATCCCTTAGCCTGTGTCTGTCATCTTTCATCATATGTTCACCGGACCCTGGCTGAAGAGCCCGGCAATGCCACGGGTGCCATGACTACAACCAAGGGGACAGGAGCCAGGCTAGGGTGTGGCTGGGTTGGTCCAGTGCTTATGGGGCATGCAGGAAGCCCTGGTCCCATCTCAGCCCTGAATAAACAGGGCGTGGTAATGCACACCGTATCCCAGTGCTTGGGAGGTGCGGAGGCAGGAGGATCAGAAGTCGTTCTCGGCCACATAGTGAGTTCCAGGCCAGTCTGGGCTAGTAGAGACTGTCTCAAACCAAACCAAAACCAAGACAGGAGTACAACCTGGTACTGTCTCCCCCATCACCTTGAGTTTACCTCTCACCCACTCTGTTAGGACCTGTCCTCCACTTACACTGCCACATTTGGGTCTCTAATCATCTTGGTGAGATGTCCTGGTACGACCTCACCTCCTGGCGTGACTTGCCACCACTGAGCCCCTCTTTTCTTGCAATTCCTTGCCTGTAGCCTTGATTTCCAAGACACTGCCTACCGCTCCCATGTAGGTGTCTCCCCACCCTGCTTCTTTCCCAAGGAGACCCTGTGAGGCAGCTTCACCCTGGGCTGTCTCCGGACCCTCGAGCTCAACATGACCACTGCAAACTCACCCATCCTGCTTCCACTTCTCCAGCCTGTCCCACTGACTTTTTAATACACTGTCACTGTCACGGCATCTACCGTTAAGCTTAGCCCAGAGACTTGGGTCCTTCATCACCATCTTGGCCCTGTCACCCAACAGGCTCCCCGGACCTCTTACCTGTCTCTCAAACATGGCCACGCCTCCCTTCATCCCAGCATGGCATCTCTAGCTTAGCTACCATCCCCTTGTGGCCAAGCAAGAGCAGCAGCACTGCTCTCTCAGGACGTCTCGGAGGGATGGTCCCCTAAGCTTTAGTGATAGTGTACTGTGCTGAGGCTAAAGCCTGTGCAGCCGGCTGTGACCTGGCCCCTGTGTAGCCCTCCTGTCTCATTCCCAGGCAAGATTCCCCCTAGCTCTCCACATTCCAGACAGAAGCGATGCCGGCAGTTCTTTGGACAGGTGACTGTTTCCCACTCCGGCGGCTCCTCGGCCTAAATAGCTGTGGTGGTGAGGCTGCTCCGGTCAGTCTGGAGCAGGCTAGCCCTTCTGGATCCACGGCTGCCTCCTGTCCTTGCTCCAGCCCATGTGCAGCAGCCCCCTGTGAGGTTGTGTCCTCCATTATCCCAGGAGGACCAGGTTGGGAAGGAGGGGATGTCTTATTTATCATGGTATCCTGGCATGCCTGAGGCACACTGCAGACACTCAGACATTTTGCAAGACGGATGAATGAATGAGGGCAGAAATGAGTGCTGCGGCAGCCATCCTCAGCTCAAGAACTTGTCTAAGGTCCTTGCTATTGGCAGAAGCCTCCTTTAGCTGTCCCCTCTGCTTGCTACACGCCTGTCCAGTTGCTAAGTGTCTGTCTGCCTGCCTCTGCTGACGAGGATGGGAAATGGAGGCCCACGTGAAGTTTCTTCTTGTTTTATGGGCACTCTTTATTTTTGAGACAGGGTCTCATGTAGCCCAGGCTGGCCCTGAACTTACTATGTGGATGAGGATGACCTTGAGCTTCTGATCCCTGTGCCCAACCTTCCAGGCGGGTGCCACCATGCCGGTTTATGTAGTGGGGAGGGTCAAACCCAGGGCCTCACGCATGCTAGGTTAGCACAGTGGGCTGTAGCCCTGGCCCTTTGAAGTGTAAGGACATCTAATCCCAGCAATGCACTACCCTGGCTCAAGTCACTGTCCAGAGTGAGGAGGTCACCGAGGTTTGCCGCTCTTGTGGTTCCTGCACATTTGAACCCTCCTGCGAGAACGGTTGCCTGAGCACCTGTGACCCGTTCTCTCTGCTCCCCTCCTGCTCTTTGGATAGTCGTCCTCTTTGATCTTTGTCTACTTAGCCTTCAAACATGGAAGGCTCCTAGAGCCTGTCCCCAGCCCTTCTCAAACCCACCTCCTGTCCCTGGTAGATCTCACTCACTCTTAACTTACAGCTGCCCCAACAAGACAAAGACCTTCCGTCTTTAATCCTGGTGTCCCTACTGACACGCAGATTTCAGAGTCTGCATCTCTTAACACAGACACCTGCAGGGCTCAGACGCCAGGCCTGGGCCGGGTGTCGGATTCACCTCTTTCCTCCACTCTCCCAGTCTCTTGTCAACTCCTTAGTTCCCTCTGTTGCCTCTACTAAGTGGCCCTCGCATCCCACCCACTCTCACCAAGCCCATGTGCCTGCCTCCCGCCTCCCTCTTGTGATGTGTTGGGACCCAGGGCTCACGTCAACTACACGCCAGACACCTGAGCCCATTATGGAATACCACCTCACCTCCTGTGAGGGCTCTGGCCCCACCCTGACATGTCCCTCCCCGGCCTCGGCAGCCGCTCTGCTGACCATTTGTCCTCAGACCCTTCAGGGCCTCTGCATTTATGCAGACTACAGTCTGGGGGTGGGGTGGGGAAACTAATGCTTCTCTTTAGTAAGCCATGGCCACCAGGGCCTGGAGCTGTGCGATGGCCCCATTCAGTTTCTCTACAGACCCCTTCCCTAACCTACCACCAGGGCCTGGAGCTGTGCGATGGCCCCATTCAGTTTCTCTACAGACCCCTTCCCTAACCTACCAACATCCTTGGTATCCTAGGACACAGTGGAGAACCAGGAGGGCTAGCCTGGGAACCACACCGGACAGGTGCATGGGGCCCCCTTTCTTCTTCCTTCCCTTCTTCCACCTTCTCCTCCCTTTCCCTCTCCTCCTTCCGTGCCCCTCTCCTTTTCAGTGCTGGGGGTCCTCCTTCAGGTGGTCTACTGATGAGCTCCACCCCGCTCAGTCTTCCGAGTGCTGGGATCTCAGGTGTGCGCCATGGCTCCCGGCCGCGATGGTCCTCCTCTTTGGACTCTGGGCTTGCCCTCCTGCTCTGAGCCCTGGATATACTCTTTCCTCATCTGGACCTTGATGGCTTCCTTTTAGGTTTCCAGGTGTCCCCAAGCCAGCTTGTTCCCCTTGTCCTTCCAAGGCCCTGGGTACCCCAGGAACTAAGTACTTAGTGCGCTTGGCGACTACCACTCAATGATCTGACTTCCCAGTTTCCCTGACACAGCAGGAGAGACTCTGTCTAGCTCCACTGTCTCTGGGCCCAGCACAGTGCTGCATGTGGATGCTTGGCCAGAGTTTATTGAGCAAAGACGCCTGCCTGCCTGCCTGCCTGCCTGCCTGCCTGCCTGCCTGCCTGTCTCTCTCTCTGTCTTTCTCTCTGTCCCCCCTCACTTGGCCGGGAGCACAGAAGCAGCAGGGCCATGCCTGACATTGGTTGGGTGGTGGTCTGATGAGTAATTGTACGTACACGTATACCAGGTATCCATCCCATCTCCCCCTCCAGGAGTGCTCCCCGTTCCCTGAGTGCTCCCCGTTCCCTGAGTGCTCCCCACATCCCAAATGCTCCCCACTCCCCAAGTGCTCCCCGCTCTGAGTGCTCCCCACTTTGAGTGTTCCCCGCACCCTGAGTGCTCCCCCTCTCCGAGTGCTCCCCGCTTCCCCCCCCCCACCCCGACTGGCACTGCTCCTTCAGCTCCAAGTTAAAGGGTGCGTTCCAGCGAGTATCCGCACGGGCTTGGCTGTGCTCCACGTCTTCACCTTCCTCTGTTCCTCAGGCAGGAAAAGAAGCCAGCAACACATCCTAAACCAATATATCCCAGAGGTGCGCACGGGGCTGAAGGCCAGGTCCTGGGTTTTCGTGCTCTCCCCTCGCTTGTGCGGCCGGCAGCAAACCTACCCACTTACCGCTTGAGAGGCCATCATCTCGTTTATGCTCTGTTCATACTGCTCGGCCAAGATGGCCAGCTTCCTCGTCTGCTCGTCCTTCAGTGTCTTTAGGATTGCTTTGTGCTCATTCTTTGGAGTGACTTCCAACTGGTGATTTTTGAGGGCTTTGTACTGTTTGGTCTGTACTTTGCAAGTGTCCTGAAACTGTTTTTTAATTTGCATTTCCATGGCCTGGCAGATTAACAAAAAAGGTGGGGGGGGTGACAGAGAGAGAGAGAGAACTGGGTCAGTCAGTGGGCATGAAGTCCCCGGGTTGTACGACACAGTCGAGTGCAGGACTCGTACACGACAGTCGTCAGTTCAGAGGGGACGGCAATGCAGCAGGATTGGAGTGATTTCAAAGTGACAAACTGCTTTGGGGCAAGTGGGTTCTAATGGGGAGTGACGACGTGTAAGCAGACTGTGGAATACCATGCAGCTGTTAAAAGGGCCGGTCACTGTCCCTGGCTTCCTTCCAGGCTTTAATGGCTCCCGCTATTGGCTGGTCCTGCTCTTTCTCTGGGCGCATGCGCACACGGCCACAGGCGGTCCCACCGCCCTGGCTCCCTGAGACATTGACAGACGAGGGCACGGAGCACCGCCTCGCATCCAAGCCCTTCCCACGGGCACTGAAAGGGGGAGTGACTGTGGATCTTTGCCTCCCCTCAATGTGACATCACATTTGCACTCTGGCAAGTAGGAGGAGGGGTATGTGGAGGGCAGAGGTCACTCAGCTGTCTCCTGTCACTTGGTGAACACTCAGGGTTTCTAGCGGCAGGGGTCACGTATGCACCCGGGGTTTGCCTTGAAGGGCCGTGTGCAGTGTGACTGAGGGTAGCCTGCATCTGTGCCCACACCGGCACTGGTCTGTCTTCCTGACACACCCTAGTGGCTGAGGACACAGGACTTGACGCCCACTGCGATGTGAGGTTTACCTGGACTCTTCGAGGGCCAAAGGGTGCTCCCCCACCCCCCGCATTTATCCCCCGGGGCAGTCTGGAGAGCCAGTCCCGATTTCCAGGCCCGTGGTGGATGTCACGATTGAGCTATACGGGATCCTAGTAACTCTGAAGGTGACGCTGTAGCTGGTGCAGTATCCTCGAAGGTGGCCATTCCCATTATAGGTCTCTCGCTTCCTGGGGCTAGGACCATGGACAGTTCTTTGTCCACTTTCTCAGGAAACAATGTATATGCATGTGGAGGGTAGACGTGGGCATGGAAGAGACAACATCTTTCTTATTTACTATTTCTATTTGTTTCTTTTTTGTGACACAGGGTTTCGCTGTGTACCCCTGGCTGGCATGGAACTCACTATGTCGACCAGGCTGACCTGGAACACACCTGTCTACCTATTTTATAAATGTCCCCACTATGAGACCCAGCCTAAATTTTTTTTTTTAAACTTAGGTTCTAGAGCAGTGGTTCTCAACCTTCCTAACGCCGTGACCCTTTAACACAGTTCCTCAAGTTGTGGCGATGTCCCAACCACAAAATTATTTTCATTTCTACTTCATAACTGTAATTTTGCTACTGTTATGATCTTATCTGTGTTTTCTGACAGTAAAAGGATTGTTCGAGCATTTCCCGAGCTCTCCTTGCTTAATTTTTATTTTCGTTTTTATTTTATATACGTGGGTGATTTTTGCCTGCATGTATGTCTACATGGGTGCCTGGTGTCCTTGGAGGCCAGAAGAGGGCATTGGATCGCCTGGAACTGGAGTTACAGATGGTTGTGAGCTGCAGTGTGGGTGCTGGGAATCGAACCCAGTTTCTCTGGATGATCAGCCATCTGTCCGTCCCCACTTCACTGCCTTTAAAGAGCGTGGGTGACCAATGGCTCAGGCGGGCAGCATACAGGGAGGGCTGAAAACCCCGCAGTTTAGCGGGGGTTCAAGGCGGCAGGAGCCCTGGACTCCACTCCTGGAGTCTGATTGATTGCGGGGCGGGACACAGACGCGTGTGTGGGGACGCTCGGCCCTACCTGCCGGAGCGAGGGTGGGCGCCGCAGGCGGGCGCTGGGTGCGTGTGTGCGGGCGCCGCGTGGGGGTGCTCGGTGAGCCGCCGCCCTCTCACCTTTAAGTTCTTGGGCTGTTGCCGAAGCTCCATGACGTGCTTCCGGTGCAGCTCCCGCTCCCGCCTCTTATTGTACTCCAGCTGGTTCTCCAGCTCCGTCTGGTGCTGCAGCCGGATCAGGTCCATGCGGAGCTTCTGCAGCGTGTGCAGCTGCCGGTACTCGAGCTCTCGGGTGGACTCATCGTGCCGGATGAGCATGGCGTGCTCCATCTCCTTCTGGGTCCTCTTTTTATTTAGTTCCTGCATCCGGGAGCAAATGAGTGGAGAGAGGGATGAGCGGAGGGCAAAGGGAGGGGCACACGGCCCGGGGAGGGTGGCTCTGAACTACATCCCCGGCTTTGGAGCATGAATCAGTGAGGCCAGTGAAGTCCCTGGAGCTCTTCCGCCTGTGATGCCTGTGATGCCTGTGACGAGGTCATCACTCACAAAGTGAAAACGTCCCGGCATTCACAACTGCGCTATCTGGGAAATGGGATTTCTCCCATCTGGGTTTTTCTGCCCTGTAGAGGGACTGTGGGTCTTCAATAATGTGCTAGCCTTTGGTGTGGTTAAGCTACGGGCACCCATGCCGGCTATCCATTAAAGTCAGGTAAGGGTCCATACCCTCAAATTCTGATAATTGTACCTTCTCCAGGTGACTCTGTCATGTGGCCAGCGTCGAGAGCTAGACCAAAGACCTAGGATGTCCGCACTGCTTCAGATTTCTGGGGAAATACCCTGTTTTCATACATAACAGAAGTAGGCCAATCCTCTATTTTTAAAAAGCAGAGCTTAGGGAGTGCTGGGACAGACTAGAGGACACTACTCTCTCATTTGATTGTCCCTACCTCTAACCACTTGGTGCTTTACTATTTCCTTCCTTCCTTCTTTCCTTCCTTCCTCTCTCTAACCACTTGGTGCTTTACTATTTCCTGCCTTCCTTCCTTTCTTCTTTCCTTCTTTCCTTCCTCTTCCTGAGAAGGACTGGGGATTGAACCCAGGGCCTAGCGCATGCCAGGCAAGCGCTCTACCACTCAGCCACATCCACAGACCTCCCATCAGTTCTGCTCATGCCCTGTTCATGCCTGTCCCGTCCCCCCCGACACCCCCGACCCCCCACTTCCTTTCTTGGAGAACACGGAAACCAGGAAAATGAAAGGTTACATAAAACATTTTTTACCCACTGACCTGAGGCTATTTTCTTCTCTCCAAACTGGGGATTGAACCTTGGGCCCTGGGCCTGTTGGACCACTGAACTATATACTCCCAGCCCCCTGAGGATAGTTCCTAAATGCCCTAGTTGCTAAGATCTAAGCTGTGAGCCTGGATTCATGCTGACGTTTGCTAAGCTGTGGCTGTTGCCCGGGATGTGGGGACACTCTAAGGGTGCCGGAAGGTAGACACTTGTTGAAGCAGGTGCTGGTCTCACAGCTGACTGGATTCAAGGTGGGCAGATGGCCTAAGCCGGGCACATCTATTTTCTCTCCTGGGAATTTGGAGCAGAGACTCAGGGCCAGTTGTCTCTGTGGTGGCTGGAGTGAAAGCTC
Source organism: Tokudaia tokunoshimensis (assembly GCA_036184795.1). Taxonomy (NCBI): domain Eukaryota; kingdom Metazoa; phylum Chordata; class Mammalia; order Rodentia; family Muridae; genus Tokudaia; species Tokudaia tokunoshimensis. Next base: position 7,382,609 of record BTHU01000006.1, on the reverse strand, counting down.
ACACAGGCACTATGGAGTGGTCATCTGCTGCTAGGAGGGAGGAGGCTTAGATGAAGCTAGACTGACTTCAGAGGGAGAGAGGAGGAGGAGAAGGGGAGAGGGGGGAGGGAAAGAGAGGGATAGAGGGAGGGAGAAGAGAGAGGGAGAGAAAGAAGAGAGGGAGAAAGGAGAAGGAGAAGGGGAGAGAGAAGAGAGGAAGAGAGGGAGAGAGGGAAAGGGGGAGAAGGGAAGAGGGGAAAGGGAAGGGGAGAGAGGGAGAGAAGGGAGAGGAGTAGAGGGAGAGAGGGGAGAGAGAAGGGGAGAGAGAGAGAGGGAAATAGAAAGAGAGGGAGAGAGAAAGGGAGGGAGGGGAGGGAGAGAGAGGGAAAGAGGAGGAGAGGAGAGGGAGGGAGAGGAGAGAGGGAAAGGGAGAGAAGGGGAGAGGGGGAAGGGAAGGAGAGAAGAGAGGAAGTGAGGGAGAGAGAGAAAGGGAAGGAGGAGGAGAGGGGAGTAGGGAGAAGAGAATGTAGCAAGTATTTTGTACCCAAGTCTTAGGTGCTTTTCGGCCCATCTCTATGTCAGGCTGTATTAAGTACTATTGAGTTTTCTTTTTTCTTCTTTTTTTTGTCTTTATATACATTTTTTTTATTATTTATTTTATTTTTTTAATTTACATTCCAAATCACTTCCCCTTTCCCGTTTCCTCCCTCCCCGAACGTCCCATAAGCCCCCTTCCCTCCCTCTTTTCTCCATTCAACCCCCTCTCGTTACTCTGTCCTGGCGTTCCCCTACATCCAGTCTTTCCAGGACCAGGGGTCTCTCCTTCCATCTTCTTAGAAATCTATTGATATGCGGATTTGGAATACTACTCTGCAATTAAAAACAATGAATTCATGAAATTCCTAGGCAAATGGTCAGATCTTGAAAATATCATCCTTAGTGAGGTAACCCAATCACAAAAGAACACACATGGTATGCAGTCACTGATAAGGGGATATTGACCCAGAATCTCGGAATACCCTAGACACAATCCGCATATCAATAGATTTCTTTTTTCTTCTTGAGACAGAGTCTCAGTAGGTAGCCTAGGCTGGCCTGGAACTTGCATCGTAGACCAGGCTGGCCTCAAACTCACAGAGATCTGCCTGCTTCTGTCCCCTGAGTGCTGGGACTAAAGGCATGGACAGCGTGTCAGGTGTCATGAGTGCTATTGGCCCTGCCCCTGTCTCTACAGCAGCACTCCTGATCGGGAAGATGACAGCCCAAAATCATTCCAGCTAACATGCAAGCAGGGCAGGCTTAACCAACACTGGGAAACAGGCTCTGTGCAAATCGGAACAGAGAAAAAGCAGGGCTGGGAGGAGGTTGCTCCAGAAGGGGTGTGCGCTACAGAGTTCTGGGAAAGGCGTTATTACTGACCACCTAGACAGTCAGGGAAGGGGGACTCCTGGGTGCCCCATCTCTCCCTTGGCATCTCTAAGGGCAGGAGAAGATATGAGGCGTTGCATTCACAGGGATGTCATAATAGGGGGTTGTGAGTTCTTTGTTTGATCATCTGCTCTGTGGGAAGGGCCACTTTTCCTGTGGTGCCACCCAGGGACCACTCACTGAACTGTGAAAGAGAAGATTTAGTTGAGGCTGGAGGTAGGGCTCAGTGGTTAAAAGCACTATATAAGCAACAACAATAGGTGGCTGTAAGTATCTTACGTGTACTGGCCCTCCACCCATAGCTTCTGGCGCCATCATGGAGTGTTCTTTTACTCGCTCAGCAAGCATCATGTACACGTGTCTCGTGTGTGTGTGTGTGTGTGTGTGTGTGTGTGTGTGTGAGTGTGTGTGTGAGTGTGTGTGTGTGTGTGTGAGTGTGTGTCTCGTGTGTGTGTGTGTGTGTGTGTCTCGTGTGTGTGTGTGCGTGTGTGTGTGTATGTGTGTGTGTGTATGTGTGTGTGTATGTGTGTGTGTGTGTGTGAGTGTGTGTGTGTGTGTGTCTCGTGTGTGTGTGTGTCTCGTGTGTGTGTGTGTCTCGTGTGTGTGTGTGTGTGTATGTGTGTGTGTCTCGTGTGTGTGTGTATGTGTGTGTGTATGTGTGTGTGTGTATGTGTGTGTGTGTGTGAGTGTGTGTGTGTGTGTGTGTATGTGTGTGTGTGTGTGTGTGTCTCGTGTGTGTGTGTGTGTGTGTCTCGTGTGTGTGTCTCGTGTGTGTGTGTGTGTGTGTCTCGTGTGTGTGTGAGTGTGTGTGTGTGTGTGTGTGTGTTTGTGTGTGTGTGTGTGAGTGTGTGTGTGTGTGTGTGTGTGTGTGTCTCGTGTGTGTGTGTGTGTGTGTGTCTCGTGTGTGTGTGTGTGTGTGTGTGTCTCGTGTGTGTGTGTGTCTCGTGTGTGTGTGTGTGTGCGTGTGTGTGTGTGTCGTGTGTGTGTGTGTGTGTGGTACTGGCATAGGCACAAGGGAAGGAGCGAGCTGGGAAGCCACAGTGGAAACATAATTTAACTGTTTCAGTTCCTGGAAGTGAGTTCTGCCAGGGCCGCCTTCTCCAGCTCCCTAGCTTTTCTCGCCATTTGCTCTTTACAAGGTCCACCAAATGTCTTCTTTTTAAAAGATTTTTGAAGTTTTTACACCTATGAGTATTTTGCCTACACTTTATGCAAAATGCACATCAGTGCTGAAAGGGCCAGAAGAGGGGGTCCGATCTCCTGGAACTGGGGTCACAGATGGCTGTGAGCCACTATGTGGTTGCTGGGATTTGAACCCAGGTTCTTTGGAAGAGCAACCAGCGCTCATAAACACTGAACCATATCTCCGGCTCCAATTATCTTCTTTCACAGCTCAGTGAGTAGCCTCTGGGTGGCAGGCACCACAGAAAAAGAGCCCTTCCCACAGAGCTGGTGATCAAACGAAGAACTTAAGAGTATGCCGAGCAGAGGTTCGTGAAGGTCCCCTTCCATGGTCACCGTATCGTGAGCCCCAGATATGGGCTTTACAGCTCTATACTAACTCCATTAACTCCAGGAGCCCAATTCAAGCTCGGGGCTCAAAACTCAAAGATAGCAAGCAAGCACTCTCAGTGGCGATCATGGGTTTCTTTCCTTGGAAGGAGGGGGTCTAGGTGCTGAGGGACACCTGCATAGGATGCTCTGGGTGCCAAGAGTACTTGTGTTGGATGTCCTGGGCCCTGAGGGAAACCTGCATTGGGTTGCTCTGGGTTTTGAGTTATTTACACCGAGCTTCCCAATGGCTGCTGACCAGTACTGACGACAGGTGGTCATCTGAGCTCTGGTGAGAAGCAGTTTGCTTTTTCTGGTGACTCGCTGTTCGTGGCTTTGGCAAGCTTCCTACACAGGCAAGGCCCCTAACACACACTTCAGATTCTTCAGGCATAAACCCAGGACCTTGCCACCCAGCACAGACAATGCTCGTGAAGATGAGCTGACAGATCCTCCCCCAGAAATGCTGCAGAATGTAACAGTCCGTTACTGTTTTTCTATACTCAGATGCGGATAGCTGGCATAGAGTATTTTAGACGTGATTTTTTACAAATTATTTAGAGAATGTAAGTATGACACCAATACACAGTTTTGGGTTGCAAGTCCTAGGCTGCTCCCTTTATCATGCCACCTGCATCTGAGCTGTTGAGGTCTAAGATGGCTCAGGCTGCGGGGAACCCTCCCATAGCCATCGTTTCCAGAGTCCAGTGCCATGCCTGCACAACGACATGCAAAGTGCTTCCATTTTCCTTTTACTTTATGTGGGAGTCTTGCTGTGCTGCCCTGGCTGGTGTCTAACTCCTGCACCCAAGGGAGCTGCCTGCTTCAGCCTTAGCCTTCTGGATAGTGGGGACTTCAGGTCAGCCCCGCTATATCCACTTCTCAATGAAAAGAATAATCACTTTATACAGCTCATCCAGTTTTAACTGGACCCCTGCAAGGTGCCAAGCTCACAGAAAACATTCATTCATTCATTCATTCATGCATCCATTCATTCATTTATGAGACAGGATGGCTGTCCTGGAGCTCTCTATGTCAATCAGGCTGAGATCCACCACCCCGACCGCTCCCTGTATAGACTTTCATATGTAACTGTGAGGCCCTGGGGAACTGAAGGTCTCAGCTCACACACAACTTCTGTGAAGTCGAATGGAAGCTGAAACTCTGGTTTGCACCATTTCTGTGAAAAGATGTCCTAGCTAAGTGTATGTTCCTGTAGTCTAATTTTCCCGTCTGTTTTAGAATGTTCTGGACACTAATGATAAAATATAGGTTAGAGCCATGAATGTTGGTGACTTGGATAAAGTCACTAAAATGAGCCCACCCAGAGTTGATGGCATTGGTGACCCTGCCTCCCAATGCACTAGAGCTCCATATGCACAGGGGGAGGAAAAGGGAGGGGAAGGAGGTGGGGGAGGGGGAGGGAGAGGGAGGAATGGAGGCTGGGGGGGGGAGGGAGAGGGAGGAATGGAGGTTAGGGAGGGGGAGGAATGGAGGCTGGGGAGGGGGAGGGAGAGGGAGGAATGGAGGCTGGGGAGGGGGAGGGAGAGGGAGGAATGGAGGCTGGGGAGGGGGAGGGAGAGGGAGGAATGGAGGCTGGGGAGGGGGAGGAATGGAGGCTGGGGAGGGGGAGGGGGAGGGAGAGGGAGGAATGGAGGCTGGGGAGGGGGAGGGAGAGGGAGGAATGGAGGCTGGGGAGGGGGAGGAATGGAGGCTGGGGAGGGGGAGGGGGAGGGAGAGGGAGGAATGGAGGCTGGGGAGGGGGAGGGAGAGGGAGGAATGGAGGCTGGGGAGGGGGAGGGGGAAGGAGGAATGGAGGCTAGGGAGGGGGAGGAATGGAGGCTGGGGAGGGGAAGGGAGAGGGAGGAATGGAGGCTGGGGAGGGGGAGAGGAAAGGGAGAGGGAAGGAGGTTAGGGAGAGGGAGGGGAGAGGGGGAGGCCATCAGCTTCTTTTCTGTCAGGCAGGGGCTCTCCCACTAAGTTAACTCTCCAGCCCTTTACAAGTGGTATTTTGAGACAGGGTCTTGATAAGTAGTTGCCCCAGCCTGGCCTTCCAACTCATGATTCTCCTGCCTCAGCCTTCCAAGTGCTGGGATTCCAGGTGTGTGCCACCCGCGCCTGGCTTGGATTCAAACTTTACAGAGTGTGGGCTGAATATTTAGTGATTTCTTACTTCTGGTTCTTGGGTGAGGTTGAGAGGGCTCAGCCGGACATTGGTGGGGTTGGTTGGTTGGTTGGTTGTTTTTTACACCTGCTTTGTGAGCTAAAAAGGATTCCTACCACCTCAGGCAGGGCTGAAGGAAGTTAGGCTCGCTGACAGAACTACAGACGCCTAGGAGGATGACTTGGTGGTATCTGTCCATTTATCCATCTGCCTATCTGTTTTTAGATTTCTATTACTTTATGGGTATATACATATATGGACGCATGTGAAAGGCAGTTCTCTCCTTCTGCCCTGTGGTTTTTGGGGATCAAGCTCAGCTCGTCAGGCTTAACAGCAAGCTCCTTCACCCCCTCAGCCGTTTTGCTGGCCCTTTCTGATTATGTATCTAAAACTTCAACCCAGAGGTTCCACTTCTGAGAAATATCTGTAAAAATATGTGGGCATGGAAAAGCTTACAGACTGACTTCTCCGCCGTGCTGGGGTTGGAACCGATGGCCTCACGCATGCTAGGAGAGCTGTCTACCACTGAGCTAAGCACAGAGATACCAAAACCATACAGAGATGTTCTCTGTGGTGTTGCAGGTAACAGTCCCATTCCCGAGAGGAGCAGTGTTTAAGGACCTGTGACTATGGGTGAATCCCTTGGGGTTGTGGAAAACAGGCCTGGGCTCCCTGGGTTTCATAGTAAGTAATAGTTTGGGGGGGGTGTCTGGAATTCCTGCACTCCTCCACCCCAGGCTTCCTCTTGTGCTCTGAGAGAGGTCGCCATTTTTGCTGGAAGAGCGTCACATTAAGGACAGGCATGTTTGCTCGCTCGGTTGAGTGCTGGGAACTGAACCCAGGTCCATTGCAAGGGCAGTAAATGATCTTAGCCACTGAGACATCTCTTGATGGATACAGTTGTTGTTGTTGTTTGTTTTAAGTCATGTTGTGCAGTAGTTACTTTCTATACTTGTATTGATTGTAACTGACCCCTTGGCTACAAAATTTCCATAAATATATGCTATTGGAACAACAGTTCTCCTTCCTCATGTCCCTGACACATCAATACAACAGCTCCACTGTGTGTCTGTCTGTCGTCTGAGGCCCAGCAAAGGGACCCACACTATCACAGGATCTGGACACCTCTTCCCTTTCTAGGACCCATTTTCATCCCCTTGGGTAGGTTTGGGCCTCACTGAGGATGCACATTCTAATCAGCCCAGTACCACTCCAAACCAGGCTCCTCTCTTCCGCCCTCTCCCCGTCTCTGTCTACTGATCGTTGAGTCACTGCCCTGACCAGAAATGCCTACCAGTTACCAGTTTCTCCTTTGCCCATCTTAAAAAAAACACAGACACAGACCCGGATTGATTTGAATGGTTGGTGGGCAGCAAAGTTGAGTTTGCTTTGCTCTTTCTTCTAATTTGAACTCCACCAAGAGCCAACCTGTGATCCCAGCGCACAGGAGGCTGAGGCAGGAGATTGACGGTTCAAGTCAGCTGGCCCACATGAGGAGAACTTGTCTCAGAAAACAAAAAACAAAACAAAACAAACGAGGTTTTCTGAGACACTTGCCCCAATTGCTCTTCTGTTAGTGGTGCCTGAGGTGGGTGCTTCCCTCTTGCATGTAAGCACTGGGTTTTTATGAACCGTCAGTATTTTTACCAATGGCTCAGTGGCATGTCTTCTCAGATTATTAATGCCTTCCTGACAGACTGACATGCCTTCTGTATCCTTCATCTCTGTGAGCACCCTCATGCCCTTCTCATTCCCAAACTGGAAGACTAGCAGTTATTACTATAACACTTGGTGATGATGATGATGATGATAATGTGTGTATGTGTGTGCACACACGTGTGCAGAAGCCAGACATTGACATTACATGTCAACTTCCTCAATCTCCATCTACTTTATATTTTTAAAAAGGGTCTTTCTTTGAGCCCAGAGTTCCCTGGTTAGCCTAGACTGGATGGGCAGGCAGCTCCAAGCATCCTCCCGTCTCCCCCTCCCCAGTGCAGGGATAACAGATCACACTGGTACCCCTGGAGTTTTACTTCAGTTCTGGGATCTGAACTCGGGTCCTCATGCCTGTGCGGCAAGCATTCCACTGACTGCGCTGTCTCCCTAGCTCCGGCATCATTATTTTTGAGACGTGGGCTTGCTGTGTAGCTCAGGCTAGCCTCAAGCTCATGCTCCTGCCTCAGCCTTGTGAGCAGCAATCGCTGTAGACTCCTCTGTTTGAAATCCCTATGGGAAACTGGTAAGAATTAGCAGTCGCTAACTTTAGGCATGTCCGTGATCTAACTTTCACTTTTGGTGCTAAGGACTCCTCTGGGCTGGAATTCACCTAGGAAGACTGCCTACTTCCCTCCCTATTTTTTGCCTCTCTTTGGGGCAGCCTGGTCTCACACTGATGCTTTAGCTCTTCAAAGCAGAGCTAGCCTTTGCTAGGTCACTCCCCGCCCAGAAGCCTTAGATGGCTCGCACTGCCTCCAGGGTCCAGTCTGAGGCCGTCCGCCTGCCGCGGCCAGTTCCCCTCGTTCTCAGGCTGCCCTCCTTCCACACATCAGATCTCTGGCTGTCCTTGACTTCTCCTGCGAGCCCCTCCTCAGCTCCGCGCTTACATTAGTTGTAGGCCTGTCACTGACGCTCAGGCAGGAGATTGACTTTAGTCAGTTATGTCTGCCAGGTGCCGCTCGGTGGCCAGGGTGTCTGCCACAGACAGAGCCTGGCACGAAGGAGACAGACACTCTGTAGGCATCCAGTGCCAGAGCAACCGTGATGATGCTCGGAGCGGTACCCTGCTCCTGCCACGTAAGTGTTTCACACAGTCACAAAACGGGCAGGCCAGGAGTTTCCCTCTCTGCTCTGCCTTGCACGGTCAGACACACGCGCACCTCCGTTACAACACAGCTTTTCCTCTATGTAAGGCTGAGCCTTACGCTGTGGATGGCTCTCTATTGGAGGTGGCTTCCTTCTCTGACGTGTGATTCTGGCTCTAATGGCTAAGGACACAGGGGCGGAGGGGACAGGCCCCGCCCCGCCCCCTCTGAAGGCCTCGTGACAAATACCTCCCGAATGTTCTGCTGCTCCACCTCGTGGCGCTTGGTCATGATCTTCCGCTTGAGGAGGCGGCAGTTCCTGTCGTAGTACAGCCTCTGTTGCGTGAGCAGGTGCGCCTCCTCCTCGGCCTGCGTGTGCTGCAGGTTTTCTTTGTGCTTCGACATCCGCTCCTGCTTCTCCCTCTTGGGTGTGCTGTGGTCCTCGTTCATTTCCTTCAGACAACACATCTGGGTCCATCAGACTGCTCAGCACCGAGGAGCAGGACAGGCCCGTCGCCCTCGGTGCACAGAGGCACGTACGGGAAGGCTTTTGGTGCACAGCCCCGCCCCCGTTCATTTACTGCCCAATGACTTGGGTGTTAAGTGAGAGGGATGCTTGAGTTTGCCTCGCTCTGGCTTCTCGCCCCCAGAAATCATTTATTCGGTCATCAACCAATGACTCTAAGCCCTGACCACGGGACTAGGAAGTGGCGGGTAAGCGAGAGATGGCGCCATGACACGGAAGGGCTGGGCAATGCAGAATCAAAACGGGACTCGAGATCCGCGAACACAAACTGGAATGTTGGCCAACCCCACCTTCGAGGGAAGGATCAGAGTCCTCCAAGAGTGTTAGAAAGCATTGGACCCCAGCGACGACTGTGCTGACATGGGAAAGAATTGGTGGGGGTTAACAGGGAGAGGAGAGGAGGAAAGATCTTCTGATACTCCAGGTGGAGAGAACAGCCTGTGAAAACTCTTAGTGTGGGGCAGAAAAACTGTGGTCAAAAGGTGACAGCCCGTGACATCTGACCGGCCACGACGTCTTGCAGACCTGGGCTGGGTGAGGATTTTTACTTACTTCTGGGAATTGAACCCAGGGACTTGTTTGAACTCAGGCATGATAAGCAAGTACTCTACCCATGAGCTACATCCCCAGACTGCCAATGACCTTCAGTCTAGGAATGGATATTCGGTGTGTGGTAGTGACCTAGTGGGGAACTGGATGCTGGCTACAGTGTGCAGAGCGGAACAGAGGCAGGACAGCTGTGGGGGCAGCTGGGGGTCTCCTGGGAAGGCCAAGATAAGGGAACACAGTGGCTTAGACCAGGGAGGAAGGAGGCCGGAGAAGAGTCGTGGATGGTTTCAAACTTGGGAAGAGGCCCTGCAGATGTTGCTAACTGGAATTCTGGGAGGAAGGGAATGGTGCCTCATTCGGGAAGAGAGGGGGAGGGAATCACCCACAGGACTCTCCGCCCTGGCTTGCCAGAGCATGAGGGCAGTGTGAAGAGGGAGGGGAACTGGGGCAGCTGGGATGCTGGCCTGTGGAGGGCGAGAGGATACTTCTGAGAGAGTTCAGCGCACTGCTCACCCTCCTTCACACCAACCAGCATGGCTCCTGTTTGCCTGACGCTCACACACGTGCAACCACCTGCTCTGCTTAACATCTGTCACACCCCACCACTATTAGGTTAGTTTTGCCTCTAGCCAGTAGGTGCTCGGATATCAGAGAGGTTGGGTGATGCGTCTCTTTATGCCATTGTGCCATGACGTCACCCCAGGCTCAGCCGCGCATCTGTGTGTCTAGGTTCAAATATGACCATAAGAAGCCACTCCAAAGTCAAGGCTGGATTATTAATATCCTTTGCATTCCCCTGTGGTTGACCCACAGGTGAAATTCTAAAGGTTTCTGAACATACACCTTGAACACTTTCTACTGAGTATGTGGCTGGGGTCACCTCAGGTTGGCTTTGGGCCTGCCTTTTCTCCAAGAAAAGGTTTAAACCTTCTATGTTTTCTGAACATGGTGACCTAAAGCTAATTCAGGGGACTGGGCTGGGGGTGGGACAGGACTTTGGGATGGGTGTTTTGTGGAGAGTCTTCTAAAGGTATCTGACGACCCTCAATATCTTGGCGTTTTCAATGCCCAGGATGGCAGCCATGCTTCTAAAGGATGGGCTACAGAGCAGGAGCGAGCACACGGAGTTTATAAAGGAGAGGGGATTTGGCATTGAGGGAAATTGCAAATTTTCCTATTTAAAAAAAAATCAAAGCCGTCTCCAAAGTCCAGCAATAGCCTGTCAATCACAAAGGAAAAACACAAACAAAAACCTGAGGAGACGTTTTCTTGAGGAGTATCTAAGTTGTTACTCTTGACTCTCTAGTTCCCAGAACTTAGAGAGCCAGATGTCCTTGATGTTCTGTCAGTGTGGATCAGCTGCCGCAGTTCCTTACCTGGGCAGGGTAGAGATCCCCCTGGATGCCCCACCCGCCCACCCACTCCCAGGCTCCTCTCTAGGTCTAATCAGCTCGTGAGCTCCAGAGGATGGCTTCGATAGAGCAATGCCTAAGGCTGCACTTTATTAACCTTAATACGGCTAGGAAGGCAGCAGATCGGGAGTCCTAAACCTTCCGAGGAGGAACGAGTGCAGGAGTTCCCGAGATTCACCTGTCAACCCTGGGAAGAGGAGAATGAGCAAAGCTAAGCTCGCAGATGAAAGAGCACTTCCTCTGGAGACTCTCCTAAGCCCATCTGCGCTCTTCAACCAAACTCAACCAAACACTCTAGAACTGTCTGTTCACGTAGCAAACAGACTCATGCGCCTTGCCCAGTCACCGGCAATGCTCTTGTGGTTCTTAAGCAGCTAAGTAACAACCTTGAAAAATTGTTAAAAACTCCAGGTTCATGAATCGGAAGACGTGTACCTTGGCCAGAGCAGTTAGAAAAGGCTTCCCCGGGGAAGTAATAGTTAAGGTAGGACTTCAACAATCAATCCTAACTCTCTCAAGGGTGAGGAGTGAAGCATGCAGAACTGCAGATGGGGTAAAGAGACGCCACATGCAAAGGCCGCGGGGGCGGGGGTCTTGTCACATTTGTGCAGCTGAAGGGCAGGCTTCACTGCAGATGCAGCCGCCATGAGTAGGCTGGGGTAGGGAAGGCACAGAGGTGAGAGGAGACTGGAAGGGGAAGCATGGTCGGCCACATGGGCTCCTTAGAACTCAACCTTCTCTGAGAACAGTAGGAACATGGTGGGCTTTAAATGGATGAGGTGGCACACCGGTTTCCAACCGGTTTACGCCTATTCTCTGGCTGACGTGCAGAGCAGGCTAGGAGAGCGGATCCTGAACAGCAGCCCCGGGGTTAACAGCACCAGCACCCCATGGAACTCCACTCCAGGCCCGTGAGGATGGCAGGGTGAGGGGTGTTAGCCCTCGGCTTCAACTCTAAGGAGGCGTCAGAACTGCCGGAGTCAACAGCTGACCACCGCAGTGCAGGACGGGCCATCGCCGGCTCACGAGCCAGTTCAGGTGCAGCGGTGACCATGGGTACGGCGTCCTTACCTCTTTTATCTTTTCCTTACAAATCTTGTACTGCTTCTTCTGACTGTCTAAGAAAGTTGTCAAGTCCTTCTTCTGCTGGGCCAGGATCTGCTGCTGGAACTTCTTCTCATCCGCTGCGGCTACCTTTGCCTGATCGGACGACAGAGGGGGGCCAAGGTCAGGCGGAGCTCCGCACAGGACTCGGCTGTCCACGAATGCCAAGTTAGGTCACCCCGCGTGAAAGACAATCTAAAGATCTATTTTCTGTGGTTCTCATATGTGCAGTGGACAGCAGAGGATAATCTCAGGTGGTGTTCCTTGGGGGCCACTCGCCTTGCTATTTATCGATCCACCCACCCGCCCACCCACCCGTGTGTGAATGTGGTGGATATGCATGGTGGGGAACGGATGCTTGTGACTGTGTGTGGATACCCATGGAGGCCAGAGGACATGGGACATTGGCCTCTGCTACTCTCTATCTTACTTGTTTGAGATGTGGTCTCTGGCTGATTCTAGGCTGGTGCCCAGCAAGCCCCCGTGATCGTCTTGTCTCCATCTCCACAGCACTGGAGCTGGAGGTGTGCACACAAGCCATGCCCAAGTAGGACACCAGGACCGATCTCAGGCTGCTTGCACTGTCAGTGATCTTATCTATTGAGCCATCCCTCTCCCTGACCCCACCCCCACCCATCACTTTATTTATTTATTTTTTTTGAGATGAGGTCTCCCATTGGCCTGAGGTTCGCCCCCACTGAGGCTAAGCTAGCTAGCCAGTGGGCCCTGGTGTCTGCCCTGGCTCCACCTTTTCAGTGGTAGGGTTATAGGCATGTGCCACTATGCCTGGCCCGTCCTTCCCTTCTAATATGAAACATTTATAGTAATAAAGACAATATCGGAATTCTTTGTCTTATCATTTTATCTTTGGGTTTCCCTTTTTTTTTTTTTTTGGTTTTTCGAGACAGGGTTTCTCTGTGTATCCCTGACTGTCCTGGAACTCACTCTGTAGACCAGGCTGGCTTCGAACTCAGAAATCCACCTGCCTCTGCCTCCCAAGTGCTGGGATTAAAGGCGTGCGCCACCACTGCCAGGCGTTTTGGTTTCCTTTTCGTGTCAGGGTACCGTGATATAAGCCATGAAGACCTTCAACTTGGAATCCCCCTGCACCAGCACCTAAATCCCTGAGATTACAGGTGCATTCCAACACAGCTAGAGAGCATGCTTTCCAAATGAGTTTACAGAGCCGAGAGCGAAGCTCAGGTGTGCACGCAGGAGGCCCTGGCTCCATCCCCAGGACTACTAAGATACTAACTAAAATAATTGCATCAGTGAAGGACACGGATGCGGGAGAGATACTTCCACACAAAGCCCAGGTCCCAGGCAGGTTACAACTCTGTCCAGTGGCTGCTGTGGCAGCCACAGGCGGGGGTGGGACTCATTAAAGGGACTGCTGGAGGAGAGCTAGGGTGTGGCAGGCACAGGACAGACCACTGCGCAGGACACAGAGAGGGAGCCCTTCTCTGAGCTGAAACTGCTGCCTTCTTGCCTTCCACAGCGACGTCAGACGGACCCCAACCCAGCAACAGTGCTTTCCCTGCTGACTGCCTCGAGATATGGGGGGCGGGGCACCTGCGGGTGAGCGGGCGGGCGCCGCCTACTCCGCTTACTGACCTCCTTTTCTATGGTAGCCACTTGCTTCTTGGCCAGCTTCTCCAGCTCGATGGACGAGTTGTTGGCGTGCGTCTCCACCTCCTTCTGGAGCTTGAGCCGGTGCTCATCCATCTCAGCCTTCAGCTTGTTCTCCAGGGCGATCAGCTGCTTCTGGTGCTGGCGCCGCATCCGCTTATAACCTGACATCTGTTCCCGCAACTCGTTCTCCTGCTCATGCTCATGGATCTGCCGTGTAACCTGGGGCAGGTCGGGGGTGGGCGGGGGGGGGACACGACAGAGCTCTGGGTCACCGTGTGGACCAGAGGTTCCCCACGGGCCAAGCAGAGGGCAGCCTGTGACGCCGGCGGCATCCTCGCCAGCCTGTGGCTTCTGAGCCTCCAGATGCTGACCCGGAGCAGAGCAGGGGGCTATGCTGGGCACTGCCAACCTCAGAAATGTCTCATTTCCTCAGCCCCTTTATCCATTCATAAGGTAGGTCATTAATGTATTGTTAGCTGTCATTCCTATCTCTCTCTCTCTCTCTCTCTCTCTCACACACACACACACATACACACACTCACACACACATACACACCCCTTCACACTTTGTGAATGCCCCCAGGGTGCTGAGACCCCCCCCTCCCCAGCTGAGAAGCTATGCATTTTTAAAGGACCATCTTTATAGGGAGAGGGACGGACAGATACCTCGCTTTGCCCCATCCCTAAAAGAGCTGTCCACAAGTTACACTATTTTTTTTCCTAAAAAGGACGAGGAGACTCCTCTGAGTTTTACAGGGACCACTCCTCCTTAGTTCCATTTCAATTCAATGTCCAGTAAGCCTGCTGCCCAGGGGAGCCTGCGGCCTGCCCCCCCTCCGTCCCCCCCCCCCCCCCCGTCTCCTCTTTTGACCCTTCTGGGATTTCCCAGCCTCCTCTGCAAGCTTCTTGGCCACTCCCCTGGAGAGTGAGGCCTGCCTCCTCTTCATCACCAAAATAAGTTTTCTTGGAAAACCCCACAGTGCTATAAGTGCTCTTACACTGTTTTCTCTATGTGGGTCAACCTGGCACGGTTTGTGTCTGCTCTAGTCAGAAGGGTGTCCCTCCACTCTCCACTGGGTCCTTACACAGAGCACTGGTTCTCAACCTGCAGGGCACACACCCCACAGGCGAGGCAGGCGCATCAGATATCCTGCATATCGGACATTTACATGATGGTGCATAACAGTAGAAAATTACAGTTATGATGTAGCAGCGAAATAATCTTATGGTTGGGGGTCACCACGGCACAAGGAATTGTGAGGTAGGGTCGCACAGCCTTAGGACGGCTGGGCTGAGAGCTACTGCTGTAGTGAGAGGGCCGTCCTGAGTCTGGACGTTAGTCCTTTCTAGCTGAGTGAAGGCGTGCTTTCACATGTGTGCCTCGCTTGGAAGGACGGCCCTCTCTAGGACTGAGCGGGAGATATTTTAAGACCTACTGACAGAGGACAACCTCCCCTCAAAGCCCTCTAGTACTCTGAGCGAAATGAGTGGAAATGAGCGATGTGTTTTGTCACTACGGTCCTGAGTAATTTTATTTATATTCTGGGTACTGAAAGGAGACTAAGGGCTTGCAGTGCTAGCCAGCCTGCTTTGCAGGCTGGTCTCGAACCCTCCATCCTGAGTCCTGGGATGGGCAGGTGTGTTCCACCATGCCTGCCTCTACATGGACTGTGCCTGCTCCCCCCCCCCCACACCCGAAAGCTCCTCGGCCCAGGGTTGAGGGGAAATACTAGGCATGTACTCTACCGCTGAGCTAAATCTCCAGACACCTTTATTATTATTATTATTATTATTATTATTATTATTATTAGCAACAGGGTGTTTCAAATGAAGACATGAAGCCCAGGAGACCTTGACCTTCATGGCAAACCTCCTGCCTCTGTCTCCCAAGTGCTGGGATTACAAGCTTGTCTCACTAGGGAGACAGGGAAGAAGTTTGAGCGATGTGTGTAAGTTTCAATCCCATATGTTCATACCACACACAAGGACAACTTTAGGGAAAAAAAAAAGAAAACAATTCTGGACAACAGAGACCATACAGTCTCTTTTTTCCATCACAAATATGACAGTACAATGGCTGTTTCCAGGTAGATATGTTTTATCGAGGTATTAACTTTTTATTTCAGTATTCCTGTGTATGTGGTGTGTGTGTGTGTGTGTGTGTGTGTGTGTGTGTGTGAAGGTGGAGACCAGAGGTTGACAGTGAGTGTCTACCTCAATTGCTCTCCACCTCGCTCATTCAGGGTTCTGAGCAGGCTGGCTCACCAGGGAGCTCAGGGGATCGTCTAGTCTCCACCCCCACAGTGTGCCAAGATCACAGGCACACACTACCACGCCTGGCCTGCGCCTGGCCTGCCTTCCGAATGGGTGCTGGGATCTGAGCCGAGCAGCAGGTCCTCTACCCCCTGAGTCATCGCCTCAGTCCTCTGGAATTCCCTCTTTAATGAGATTCCCAGAGGGGAGCAGGGCTTGCTCCGATGCCATCATGATGTATCTCAACATCGTGCTGTGCACACTGCACACGCACAGGCCTACAGCTGATAGGATGCTCTTAGGTGACTACCACGTGGCAGGAAGCCCAAAGACAGTCCAGGAGGAGGGCCGGGCCTTTCCTGTATTATCTGGGGATGCGTCCCTGCAAACAGGGTGGTCCCACTGCCTGTCTTATTGCACCTGGCTCAAATGTGTGACAGAGACAACTGACGAGCCCAGCAAGCTCTCCTTGTATCTGGCTGACTTCCAGGAGGGCAGCTTCGCTTTCCAACACCTCCCATGGTTAGGACAATTGCCTTCTCAGACTCCAAACTAACCTTCCGTTTGCCACCACCAAAGTCTCTGAGTTTTACATGTCATGCACTTTTTTTTTTTTTTGGATACAGGGTCTTTGTATACAGTTTGGGGTGGCCTCTAACTCCCATGGGGCAGCTGTGAGCCACCAAGAGATACTAAGTTTTATCTTTCTGAGCTCAAAGTAGACAGACAAGTTTAGATGAATGTCTGAGAGCAGTGGGTTCACTTGCGAAACTTAACAAGAATTATATTAAACATTTGTTAGTTATATTATGAATTCTTATTTCACTTTCACACCACTTGTCTAAAGACTACACTGTCTGGTCAATAGAATTTCAAGCAGCTAATAATTTTATATATTTTATAAATTTAATCTCTTAAATTTGTGTCCATGTGTGTGGCGGATGTACTTGTTTGTGTGGGGGTGTGCATGTGTGTGGGTGTGCACCTGTCTGCTCCAGTGTGGGGACCAGAGGTGGGGCTGACAACACTGGGTTCCTCTCCAGGACCCTCTCTACATTTATTTTTTTGAGACAGAATCTCTCCGTGAACCAAAGCTCATCAAATCTGCTAGATTTGCTGTCCAAAGTGCTTCCTGTATCCGCCCATTGCTACCCCCAGCCCCCACCCCTCGCCCCTCCCTGGCTTTTTATACCGGTTCTGGGGAATCTGACTCAGGTACCCATGCTTATGAAGTAGACACGTTACTGACTGAGCTGCCTCTCCAGCCTTGAAACAGGCCCTCGCCGTGTTGTCTATAGTGGCCTGCTACTCACTATGACGACTGCTTCTGCACGCCTTTAATCCCAACACTTGGGAGGCAGAGGCAGGTGGATTTCTGAGTTCGAGACCAGCCTGGTCTACAGAAAGAGTTCCAGGACAGCCAGGGCTACACAGAGAAACCCTGTCTCAGAAAAAAAAAATTACCCCCTTCCCCCAAAAAGTCAACAGTGGAGAGGACAGTGAGTCTGGCCTACAGTCGAGTCATACGTGAAGCTGTAAAGATGCTATAGGGGTGTGCTGACTATAGTTCTACAGGGGACGTCTCAATGGTACCAAACATAAGCCAGCAGTGCCACAATGCCATACCCATGGGATACTGTGGAAAGACACTCATTCTGTCCCTACTATACCTCTGACCTTGGGCAAAGAATTGACCTCTTGAAGTCTTTTGATGCACCGCCCCCCACCAGGAAAAGAGGGATGAGCCCAGTTTTCCTCAGTGTGGTGGACTGTGTGAAAGGGCTGAGGGTCCTGAGTCAAGGAACAGGAGTGACCTGTTGGTCCGACCTTCTCCTGCCAGCCCTGGAGGAATGTCCCCCACGCCCCCGCTTCTGGTGCTGCAGCTCTGGGTCTCAACAAGTGGACAGGAGCACATGGGCTTCGCTTTACTTCACTGTTATTAATGTTTTTAGACAGAGTCTCACTATAGAGCCCTGGCTGTCTAAGAACTCACTATATAGACCAAGATGGCCTGGAACTCACAGAGATCCTCCTGCCTCTGGCTGCTGGGATTAACGGTGTGCACCACCAAGTCTGGTAGAAGAGCACATTTAACAATTAAAGATTACCCATCACCAGCTTGTGGGCTTTAAGGTGACATAGGATAGAACATGTATGTTTAGAATGAATGAGGCCCTGGCTTCTGTATTCAGCACCACGCCCATACACTAACAGAGGACTAGGCTTGCATATTTCCCACTGTGTCTTGACCTGTAGCACATGTTCTGCCACTGAGCTGTACATGCCAACACACATGTGATTTCTGAGTCAGAATTACTGCCTCTCTCACTCACATACCTGGAATATAGACAGTACAGTAAATAAGCTTCAGGTAATGGGCCCTGCCCAGGAGGCCTGAAGCACCTTTTAAAGGAGCTTCACAGTTGCACAACACCACCCTGTTTAATCCTAGGAAGACCTGGTTCTGAAGCGAACCACTTTACCTACAGTCCAGAACGCATGTGTCTAGCACGGAAAAGCATGAAGGCCGAGAGGCAACCTACCGAACATGAGTGATCTAAGCTCATGAACAGGATTAATTCTACCAAAGCAGTACATTTGGTGGAAGTCGTCACCTCAGAGCTAAGCATCAATAAACTGCAGGCAAGTGCTCAGATGAACATGGTGAGCCTTATGTTGGCTGCAAAGACCTGACCCAGCACCCTTCAGAGCACCCAAGGAAAGGTGTCTTAAGTTCCCCACTAACAGTCATGAATAATACCAGGTGATTTCTGCCTTATCTCTTCCCTGTGTCTCTCTCCCATCATATCGCCCCCACTTACAATCAGAATAACCGACATACACTTTTCCTCAGTTTTTAAAAAGGGAGCTAGTATCTCACTATGCAGCCCAAGCTGGCCTTGAACTTGAGCCATTCCTCACTCTGCTTCCTACGTCTGGCATCACAAGCGTGCACTGCCACACCTAGCTAAAATGCACCCTTGTCAGTCCAAATCCCATGTGGCAGTGGCTGCAGAGACCTCATTCATTCACTCCACCATCTGTTATGCATTTACTGAGTGAGCGGCCATGTGGGTTGGGCATATTGATTGACAGCCCGGAGAAAGAAACTGGTATCAGCAACACTTCATGTGTGTGCCACATATGTATGGAGGTTAGAGGTCAACTCTAGGTGCCATTCTCAATGTTCTTCACCTTATGTTAGAAAGATGCACTCATTAATTCATCTAGGTTGGCTGGCCAATGAGCTGGTCAAGGATCTTACCGGTCCCACTCAAGACCCCGCCCCCCTACCCAAGAGCTGGGGTTTCAGATACAGAGTCATAGCTGGCTATTCACATGGGTGCTGGGAAGCTGAACCCCACTGACTGAGTCACCTCCGCGGCCCCAGGAGCTGCCGTGTAACCATAGATAACACATCGTCTGGTACACTGTCCTGGAGGAGACACTCAACCAGTTGGCTCTGGCTCCTGAGAGGTGACACGGAGGTGCTTCCTGGTGAGGCAGTAAAGTTTTCAGATGCCACATGGTGAGCTCCACAGTTAGACCGTGCTTCAGAGGTTCTAAGCGCACACTCCCCCTTCATGAGTTTTCCTCCTCACTCTGGTAAGGCCAAATAGGATAATCTGCACCTCAGGGACGGAACAACAGGGTCTCTCCCGTGTTCTTTCTGATGACCCCAACTTGTTTTCTTCTCATGCTCTCTCCCTAAGGTGTGACCACTCACAATCATTTGTGAAGCTTTTAGGAGGCAGCTGTATGAGCCATCTGGTCGACCCTGTGACCTTCCCCCCCCCCCCCAGTTCTTTATGTCACCATCTACCATGGAAACTGCCAGAGATCTAGAATATCACATGTAAGAAGTGACATCAAACATCAAAAACAGCCAGAATTGTCCTCGTGGGCCAGTAGCAAGATGCAAACATGGGACCCAAGGTCTCAGAGAGACAATCCTGGAGAATAATATCAACTGCTTTCCTCTTGGCAACAGGGCAGCTCAGGCCACACGTCCTCACAGAAAGTAAGAGAAGGCAGACACCATAATGTTCTCTTCCTTCTCCTAGGTCTACATGAGGCTAATCAAGGATGCTCACAGAAGGATCTAATGGAGAAGCTATATTCCAAAGCTCCTTCAAGACCTGCTGTTCCTTTGTTCCACATGCATTGGGGCAGCAGTGTATGGAATCCAGATTTCTCTGTTTTAAGGAGCCCCAGACAACCACACCCTCAATTGCAAGAGTCTATAGCTCATGGCCTTCATACACCTTATTCAGAGACACAACATAAAGAGTTATACTGAGAGCAGGCAGTGTCCTGCTAGGGCCTCTGTTAGGCTTGTGTGGAAAAGATGGTTTCATAAGACACATCAGAGAGGAGCTAACTGTTGGCACGAGTTAGCAAAGTCAAGTTGGAAAACGTACTTGTCATTTATTGGGCTCATGATGGAAAAGTGAGTTTGTATGCATCTTTCTCTTTGCTGATCACCTTCAGATCTCTCTGTGACTCGCCAGCAGCTCTACCAGAAGGAAATGCAGAGAAAAAGGGTACAACCAACCAGTAACCCAATGGTTGACACATCAACCAACCAATCTATTATTGCCATCAACTGTAAGTTTGGCCAGTGGCTTGACGGCTGCTGATTGGCTCCCCAGTGTCCCATGGCCTGCACTTAATTTAATGCTGTTTATACTACCTTAGTCCTTTTCAACTGAAGTGGGACCCATTTTCTAAAATTACACACTTCTTCCCAATATTCTAGTGTCATGGCTTGGGCAGTTATTGGGTCTGGTGTTTGAGACTGTATAGAGGGGAAAGCGATTGAACTACTTGGTAATAGCCATGAAAATAGCCTTGCCAATAGGTAGATCGGCCCAAAGGGGACACAGGTATAGTCATTCAACACCATACTCCATTCTTCCCTAGATTCATTAATATTTCTCCCTCAAAAATTCAGATATTCAGGAGAGCTCCCAAGGATCCCATCATGACTCCCAGGGCATCCCATCAAGAGAGGCTGTACCAAAGACAACTGAATTCTATGCCCAGAGTGCCAGGCGCCGCCCCACCCAAACCCAGGCTGCTAGGTTTCTAAGTCAGGGTTGGAGCAGGGGCTTTTTTGAAAATCGAAAAGTACACCAGAGGGAGGGAGCTCACGGTTCCCCGCATGGGGGTGGGGCGGGGTCACTCTGAAGCCTGTAGGGCTCTTAGGAGCTTCGGAAGGCTCTGCCCACAGCCTGAAGTGGCCTGGTAGGGGAGCGGCTTCCATCAGCCACTGAGAGGAAGGCAATGATGGCTGAAGCCGATGCTGAGGAGCCCTGGTGGGAGTTTTCCCGAGGCCGGCACGAGATTATTCTGGCATGACTGTAGTAATGAAGGGAGGGAGGAGAGAGTCATGAATATATGATGTGGGAAGGAGGAGGGTGTGGCCTGAGAGAAGGCAGGGAACCTGTCCCACAATGGGGGAACTGCTGGGGCTCAGGTCTGCCTCCTGCTGCTAAGGCTTCCCGTGGCTTCTCCTCTCGCCCTCGCCCTCGGGAGCAGGTGGGGGTTAAAGGGACAACCCCCACAGGAGCCTCTGACGAGTAGTCAGTTTTCTGGTCAGATACCGTGGCAAGGAGGCAACTCCTGACAGCCCCATCGTGCTCTGTCTGGATTCACAGGCATGTTTTTCAGATGCTCCCAGAGCATCGGCGGCTACAGAGTGGACATTTTGCGATCTCCCATCACACGGTGGGGTAGTCCTTTCAGATGAAAAATCGCCCATTAAAGAGGCTACAGGAAACTTCAACATAAAAGAACTTGGGAGTGGGGTTCTTTATGAACGGGGGGCATTAAACTGTGAGATTTTTCTACATGGAATAGGCATGAGCAATAGATTGCTGCTTTCATCTCCATTTTCCTTCTATTTGCTCTGTCAGAGATTATAATTCCTTCCAAATTTCACTGAAGCCTTTAAAAAAAAAAGGCTTGGCGGGGTGGGGGGTGGGGGATAAAAGTAGAAATCAGGTTTGAAAAATAGGACAAGAAAAAACGATTCTTTCTGGGTCGGCCTTGGATGATGTCATCATGGGTTCTGAATGTAATGGCCAAGCAGTGTACAGTAACTCTTCCTGCTCATGTGACCTCTAACATTCATTTGGGCAAAACAGCTAATATTTCAATAATTTTCTGGCTGAGAAGTGAGATTTGGGTGGAAAAGCTAGAAGAGAGTTCCAAATGCTGAGGATGAGATGGAGAGAGGAGGAGAGGGAGAGGGAGAGATAGAGAGAGAGAGAGAGTGTGTGTGTGAGCGCGCACGCGCACGCGTGGGGGGCCAAGGGGAGGAGGCGTGAAAACTAAGTGTTCCTGAGCACACCCCTTTTGCTACTACAAGGGCACCCGGCAATCACATTTGCAGTAGTAAAAATGCTGAGGAATCTGACAGCCCCTCGGCTCCCGCGGCTGCTGCCGGCCTCTTCTACAAAGCCTTTATGGCTAGCAGGAAATTCTTCAGGGGTTAAATGGGGGAAACTGGGCACTACCCACTGTTGCAATAAATAAATGAATGAACGAGAACGAACCGGTGGACTGTCCCTGGGAAGCGAGTGTCTGATTTTTCTACAATTACAGATGGTAGCCGGCAACCATATAAAAAATTTTTTTTAAGATCATGGTTTACCTTTTGATGTGTGTGTGTGTGTGTACATCATAGAGACACACATGCACCTATATAAAAAGAAGCATAGTGCCCTGCACACACACACACACACACACACACACACACATCCATACCTTGAAAATATTTTTAGCATTATTTATTTTCATGAAAACACAGATCACTTTAAAAAAAAACTGGTCATGCCAGCAACTCATCTCAAAGCCTTATATTTTGCATATACAGCATATACAACACACAATCACACAGACACACAAAATCTCACACACACACACATACACACACACACACAAAGGTTTTTTTTTCCCTATGCCATAGACAATGCTAAATATCTGAGATCAGGTTGCTATGCCAACAGATTTTTTTTTCTGAAATGAATAAAATTATTTGGAGGGAGACAACATCCCTGGCTCCTTTTCCTCCCATCCATGAAGCTGAGGGAGGCTCAGGGAGGGCCGGAGGCTGCCAGACAGGGAGGAGGGGAAGGCAGGGAAGGTGGGTAGGGAGTACCAGCTTACCAAAGACGCGGATTTGATCGTGGCGAAGCGCTCTCGGTTCCGATAGTGGAGGGCCTGGCTCTGAACTGACTGGGTAGGCCGCGGCTCAGGCCTGGGATCGCCGTGGCCTGCCTCATCCCTTACGAATACATGATCCTGCAGAAATGGATGAAGAGAAGGAGAAACTCCAGCTGCGCTCTTTCCTCGCCGGCTGCCTCTCTCTCACCCCTCTTTCTGAACAAACACCGCTGTTTGAAATGCATAGTTCAGCTCTCTGCTAGTCCTCGCAGCTCCCACGGTATAAAACGGATAAGCGACACATTGCAGCCTTCAGTTAGGAGTGTCAGCTGATCGCTAGTACGATGCCTTCTGACTCCCCGGCAGGCTTCTTCCCCCCTTTACCTCCGGAATTACATATATGCAAAAGCAAAGAGGAAGAGGAGAGAGACTGTCGCGGACGGATGCCTCAGAGCCGTCTGCTTAAAACGCGGTGACCAGATAATTCCTTTAAAAATGTCATGTCCATGTCTGGCGGGGAGGATGCTGGTGGCTTTTAACATAAAAGCGAGCCTCCGCCTCATTCCCTTGAAAGAGCTGCGTTGTCAATTGAATTGGATTTGTGAGCTGGTCGGTGGGGTCATCCTTCTTCTGGGGGGGGGCGGGGGGGATCAGGGGAAGCTTGTGTCGAGCCGCCTCTCTGTCTTGTGCTGGGAAGATTCGGCAGTCACTGAGGGATCCTGCTTTCCAGTCATGATCGTACACAGTTCTAGCACCTTCTCTCTACAGCTTTTGAAAGGAT
Organism: Tokudaia tokunoshimensis; assembly: GCA_036184795.1. NCBI lineage: Eukaryota > Metazoa > Chordata > Mammalia > Rodentia > Muridae > Tokudaia > Tokudaia tokunoshimensis. The sequence goes on along the minus strand of BTHU01000006.1, from coordinate 7,359,256 downwards.
TTTTTTTTTTTTTTTAGATTTAAAGAGACAGGCGTACAATTCCAAACCAAATGATACTTCCGCAAATGGTTCCTCAACTCAGCATCGGTATGCCAGCAGACTGAGCGAGGCTGGGATTTAATGTCCTTGACTGATTTAATCGAGCCCTGTGCTTTCTTGATGGCCAAAGATGATTAATAACATTCTAACGCCCCGTGGGAAAAAAAATAACATGCCCTGGATGGGTGATGATGCATGTTCCTTAAATGCAACTGAGATGTCTTCTAAAGGAAAAACGTTTGCAGAGGGCTGTGCCCCCTGTACAAAATGCGATGGCCAGAGAGTCGGGAGTGCTAACCCTTCAGAAAATTAAATCAACGCCCCCACCCCTGCCCCACCCCCAACGATACTCTGGCAATTTGTAGCTCAAAACCATGTTCAACGGTGGGGGATTTTTAAATAGCACATGCTCAGATGGGGAAGGAGAAATCAATTTTTTATCCCCCAGGGTTTTAGGAGAAACCATTTGTTTGCATTTTCTCCAAGAGTACCTGGAAATTTAAAAAACATATAATTGCCCTTTCATTATAAAACAAGGACCAAAGAGATTCTGAAAATACAAAATTATATCATTTATCTATAAATTAAAAAAATCAAAATGTATAGATTTTTCTGAGGGAAATGAAACGTTATAACCAGGTTTTGATGTGAAAGCCGCCATCCAAGATTACATCCATCACAGTGCTGTTTCCTTTTGTAAATCCTAAGTGTTTTGATATGGAGGGAGGTGTGTCCTCACACCTGTGTTTAGACTTCCCATTTCTATATTGAAGTTCGAAGAATGAAAAAGATCTTTGCATTTTAAAATCACATTTTAGTGTGTGCGTGTGTGTGTGTGTGTGTGTGTGTGTGTGCACACGCATACACGCACACACGCACACACATGTGGAGGTCAGAACAACTTCAGGTGTATGTCCTCTCCTTATACCACATGGGTTTCAGGGATCTAACTCTGGTTTGGTGGCAGGCCCCTTTACCCAGGAGCCATCTTGTAGGCCTCAGAGCTCTGTAATAAACTTGTAGGTTTTGTACATCAGATTCAGGGGATGGCTCACAGCTGTGCTGGCCGGTGAGCTGGCTACTAGCCAAATGTGGCTATTTTAATTTAAAGGAATTAAAATGAAATAAAATGTAACATCTGATTCCTGGGTCACTCCGACTACATTTCAAGCACTCGGTAGCTATCTTCCATGGGGGCCAGGGGTGGGTGACATAGACAGGGAGCATTGCTACCACTGTACAAGTTGGGACTAGACCTTGATAGGGGTAAACATGCATTTCTTGGGCCAGAAAGATAGGTTACCTGGTAAAGCATGCCATGTGGCACGTGTGTGGCCCTCCGTCACGTACACATTCACAATAATAATAGATAAATGAAAAACAATGCAATTCTCAGGCTGGGCAAGGTTGTACCCTCCTATAACCATCCCCCTAAACACACGAGTGCATTCGGAAGCACTAAGGAGGCCGGAGAGGTTGCAAGTTCGAGGTCACTGTGGGTCTCATAGTGAGAGACTGTCTCTTCCTCTCCTAATAATTAAAAAAAAATCCTTTAGCATATGTATTTTGAAAAATGCTTAAAGAATCATTTTAAAGTATTCTGTCTTACTTCTCAGGAAATCTGACCTTGTGGCAAAGGAGCTTGGCACGTGATTGGGACCCTGCAGTGGGCCTGGGGTCCTCGCTGGGCCTTCTTCTGATCATCAGGTATTTACTAATTGATTACTACTACTATGCCTAAGATTGAACTCGCCTACATGACAGGTTCAGAAAGACATGAGGCTTTTAAATGCCAGCATCGTAAGAGATACAAGGTTTGTGGCTCAGAGTTACAATTTTGGTAGGAACTAAAGAGGCTCATTGAGAGGGACGTGATACAGGTGGTATTGGCAGTAACGTTTCGAGTGGTGGTGATTTCATTTGCAAAGGCAGCCAGTGGCACCAAAAGCCACAGTGCTCACACCACAAAGCAACACAAAAACCATTCACGTATGCCACATAGGAACCTTGGGTATGGTGACGTACCCCTACAATCCCAACTCTCAGAGGCTGAGGCAGCAGGGTGGTTTGGGGCCAGCCTGGGCTACATAGTAAGCCTCTGCCTCAAAAGGCAACAAAACTCAAACCAAACAAGAAAAATTATGAAGATTTTAGGTTTAGAACCTGGATTATCAAATTAAAAGTCACTGATGTTACCTATATGTTTAAATGTAAGGAAATTGGAATACATTCAGAAAGCTAAAGTCTGACATCACCTTCATTTTGTCTGCACATTAAGTGACTCACTAAGGTATGCATTAAGAACACTGCACACAAGCCCGGCATCGATGGTGCACATGCCTTTAATCCCAGCACTTGGGAGGCAGAGGCTGGTGGATCTCTGAATTTGAGACCAGCCTGGTCTACAGAGTGAGTTCCAGGACAGCCAGGGCTACACAGAGAAACTCTGTCCTGCAAGAAAGAAACAAAGAAACAAAGAAAGAAAGAAAGAAAGAAAGAAAGAAAGAAAGAAAAGAAAGAAAGAAAGAAAGAAAGAAATTAAAAGAAAAAAAGGGAAAACAACCAAACAACCAATGGTACACACACAGAGCGTGAGACCTGACTCGGGGACAAAAGCTAAGGTATTACTTTAGCACTTAGTTCAAAGACTGGCTCCAACTTTTAACTTACATACAACAGTTAAATCAATAATGTGAGTCTTCCTTTAACTTTTTTTTTCTTTTTAAAAATTACATTTATTTATTTATTAATGTATGTGTGTATGCATACATGCTATGGCACATGTGTGAGGTCACAAGTGTGCACGCGAGAGTGTATGTGAGCCTGCATGTCTCTGTGCTCACGTGTGTAGGTGAGTGCACATGCATGTGTGTATGCACTTGCTGTGGCACATGTGTGAGGTCAGAGGACAACTTGAGGAGACGGGTGTCTCTTCCTACAGTGTGAACTCGGGTCATCAGGCTTGGCAGTGACTCTCTTATGCAGTGAGCCATCGATGCCCCCCCCCCCGCCCCGGTTTTCTTTTCATAAGAGAAGTCTTACATTTGCTAGGCATTGTCACACCAGGTCACCAACACTGCTCTAGTATGGGGGAGGCACCAAGATGGGGCTGTATGTTAGTCTAATTGAAGACACACCCATTTCCAGGGCAGCAGGGAAGGAAGGGTGCTTGGTTTATATTTTATTTGATTTTATTGACTCATTTGGAGACAAGGTCTTGCTGTTGTAGCCTGGCTGGCCTGGAATTCACAGAGCTCCACTATTCCTGCTGCATGCCTGGGATTAAAGGTGAGGATACCATATCTGGTTTGCTTGTATTTTTGTCTTTTTGGGCAACCACTCGCTTTAACACTACCTGAGATTCCCAGGCCCAAGAAATAAATTCGTAAACATCCAATCTCACTGCACAAAAACAGGCTTTGGTTCCCTAATCAACCAAATGGCTGGAGTCCTGAACACAAGCACGATGCCGTGCCACCTGCACTGGTCAGCGTCCCTTCAAGTCACGGGCCCTTAGGGTTCAACCACTGTAGCGGAGTGGGAATCGCACAATGTCTGAGCCGGGCATGGTTTAGAAGCAGCCAGGGAGAGGGTCAGTTAATACAGGTAGAGTGAACACCGGCTATGCATCCAGCAGGAGCTGGGGGGTTGACATGAAGAGCTAACATCACTCTGCATTCCAGCAAGAACAAGTACACATCCTGGGGGTAACTTATCTGTAAAATATTACCCTCGGTGCTGGTGAGACGGGCTCAGTGGGTAACTGTGAGTCTTGCCCAGTCTCAAAGCTTGCACTTGAACCCCAGGACTCACTTGGTGGAAGGAGAGGACCGACTCCTGAGTGTTGTCCTCTGACCTCCACGTGAACACTGTGGTGCGTGCATATGTGTGTTCATTGTAAAACACAACAGAAATATGTCCTCGGATTCAAAAAGATCTGCTGATGGATTGTGGGTAGAATCCAGCTACTCAGCCTGCTCAGTCCCTCTGATTGCATACACGATCAGTTTGTTTTTCTTTAAATTGTATCGTTTATTCAAAATAATGTGTCTGGAAGCCAGGGTCTTGCATGCAGCCCAGGCTGGCTTGAACCTATGATCCTCCTGCCTCAGCACGCTGAGCGTGAGTGCCGAGATCCCAGGCAGGTGATGGCATGGCCTGCTAAGAAGGAATGGAATTTTTATACAGTAGAGTGAAAAGGGTCATTGTGTGTGTGTGGGGGGGGGCTCTCACTGAATGTGGAGCGTTGATGGGTTGTCCAGAAAACCCCTGCAATTCTCCTGACTTGGCCAGCCATGCGGGGGTGTGATGGGGGTGGAACCTGGGGCCTTGTGCATGCTAGGTAAACACCCTGTCACCTGAACAACATCCACACCCCCAGGACACTACTTCTATTTAGGCTGCAGCTCCACCCAAGACAGAAATGCCATGCGGTCATGTGTCCAGAACTCAGAAGATCTTGGCCCTAACCTTGGTCCCTCTCCCGCTGGACTGCCATGGGGGCCTGGTTCACATTTACCTGCTCATCTCACCGGGGGATTTGAAAAACCCATCTCCCTGGCACTTGGCCTGAGGTGTGGCACTTGGGAGATGATGGCTCAATAAACTCATGAGGATAGGTCTGAAGAGATTATGAGAAAAAAATGACACCTTTGCCTTGAGTTACTAAAGAATTCATATTTGTGTCCCATCAAAGCCACTCTGTTCCACAAGGAAGCTGTAGAATGGTGGCACTCGTGGCACACCCCACAGGAGTGACCCAAACAAGCTTTTCTCTGCCTGGAGCCGAGCACAGACACCCTCCCCTCCCCTCTGTGGACACATAGCCAACAAGCTCGCTGCCCCTCCTTTGCTCACTTCAAAATTATCACTCTTGGGTTGGAGAGATGGCTCAGCAGTTAAGAGCACTGACTGCTCTTCCAAAGGTCCTGAATTCAAATCCCAGCAACCACATGGTGGCTCACAACCATCCGTAATGAGATCTGACGCCCTCTTCTGGTGTGTTTGAAGACAGCTACAGTGTACTTACATATGATAAATAAATAAATCTTAAAAAAAAATACCACTTGAGTCTTGTTTTGTCTTGTTTTGTTCTGAAACAGGGTCTCTGTGTGCAGCTCTGGTTGGCCTGGAACTTGACATGTGCACCAGGCTGGCTTCCAACTCAGACCCACTGGGCTCAGCCCCCCAGTGCTGGGGTTAAAGCTGTGCAAACCACCCTGCATCCTTATAAAGGACTCCTGTAGTGGGGTTCATTAAGGCAACCCAAGGCTGCTGGATGGAGCCGCAGAAGCGAACCAGGGAGTTAGGGAGGGAGATGTCACGGAGCTGTGGCTGAGGTGGCTACAGCAGGTCCCTGCACCGATCAGTGCCATCTCTTGTTCATTTGCTCTCTGCTGAAGGTGAGTGGAAGCAGCAAAGACCGGGCCCTCCCTCTGTGCAGCAGACGTACCCAGGCCACAGGATTAACACGCACCTGGGACAGACAGCCTAACCCCTCAAGGATTTCTCTTCCTGCTGCAAAAGTGAGGAAAGCTGTTCTTTGGTTTTCAGAGAAGGCAACAGGGATGGCGAGATGGGCCGGCAGGAGAAGGTGCTTGCGGCTAAGCCTGATGACCCGAGTTCTATCCCTGGGACACACGTGGTGGAAGGGCAGGACAGACAGAAAGCTGACCTTTGATCTCCACATGTTTGCTTTGGTGTATAATGTACGTGCACACAGCTCACAGACACAGACAGACAGACAGACACACACACACACATGCACAGCCACACAGACACAGACAGACAGACAGACAGACACACACACACACAGCCACACAGACACAGACAGACAGACAGACACACACACACACTCAGCTCACAGACACAGACAGACAGACAGACAGACACACACACACACACACACTTAAGTTCAGGTTCTGTGTGGGACACAAAGGCACAGAGTATAGTAGTGACACGTGTGTGAGACTGTCACAATGAAATCCATTACTTTGCATGATAAAAAAAATAATTAAGGAAGCCTAAGGGCGGGGTATACTAAGGAAATGATAAGTTACTCGCTGTGACCTAAGTATTCTCTTGCTCAGTAAACACTTTTTAAGTTTTGAGCTTATTGATCGATCGACTGGACTATGAACAGTTAAAAGTATTGGAGTTCAGAGTTTTAGTGGTCTGTGTGTGGTAAGTCTGGGAATCATTTGCACATATGCAAATACACATGCATGCATAGATAACAAAACCGTGATTGATACACACATAGGCATTTTTAAGACCCGAGTTTGATGACATGGTCATGTTTTGGCCTGCTGGCCACGATCAGGTGTGCTGTGGGAGGGAATCTGTTTTCTGCCTATGAGTGGAGTACTGTGGACTCTGTCTGCTGGCTTACCAGGGTCCACTCTGCTTACACATTGGTGTCAAGCATGCTATTGCCTTCTTCTGTGTCAGTAGGCAAACGCTACTCAGTTAACTCTTTCAAGCCTTCAAGGTAATATGGAAGATTATCTAACACTCGGATGCCCGGTTCCCAAACCTCAACTACTGTTGAGTGTCTGGTTGCGAATTTGTCATTCACTCACTTCTTGGTCTGTAGTTATTGTCCGACTATGCTGTGCCTAAAACCCTTCCAGGGAATGGGGAACTTTACATTCTACTCATGGGATACTAGACAAATGAATATATTACATGTGGGTATGATTTAAAGATTTAAAAAATTGCTTGTGTGTGTGTGTGTGTGTGTGTGTGTGTATGTGTGTGTGTGTGCTGGGGACTGAACCCAGGACCTCACACATGCAAGGCATGCATCCTCTACTGAGCTGCATCCTAAGCTCCCTGTCTTATTCTTTTCACATTTTTTTACGTATGTTTGTTTGCATGAGTTCGTGCATACCCTGTAAGTGAAGGCACCCTTAACGGCTAGAAGAGGTGCTCAAATCGCCTGGGGCTGTTGTCACAGACTGTTCTGAGTTGTCACGTGGGTGCTGGAGCTAAACCCAGTCCTCTGCAAGTGCAGTCAGTGTTCCTAGCCACTGGGAACTCTCGGGGCCCTTGTTTACTTTTCGAGGCAGGGTCTCCCTGTGGAGCCAGGCAGGACTTGATCCTGTGACCCTGGGATGCTGGGATGTAGAGGGATGATGAGCTTCAGCTGCCAAACCTGGTCCATGATATGACTGTTGATAGTGACAGACACTAAAAAGGGAGTCACTGGGATAACGAGACAAAGATTAGGAGAAAAGTTGTTTTAGTGGCTTTTCTGAGACTGTGGACATAACCCGGGCAACCTGGGGACTGTCATGCAGAGCCACACCCTCCATTTTGTTGCACGCGGGAGCTGAGCCCACTGTGAGCAGGTGCTGCTGCTGCACACCCTGTGGCCTGTGTTCAACGACTCAAGCGGGAAGAAGCCGCTAGATGTAGCTATTTCTGCCCAGCTTGAACAACCGAGGAGACAGAGCCACCTGTGGAGTTGTCCGGAGGGCCTGTGCCTCAGGTCAACTTCTTCTGGGCTACTAGTCCTTCTCCGCCTCGTAGGCCATCATCCCAGGAGAACATCAAACAGGAAAACTGAAAACCCATGTGCTGAAGAGTGGGCTGGAGAGATGGCTCAGCGGTTAAGGGCACTGACTGCTCTCCCAGAGCACTTGGGTTCAAATCCCAGCTTACAACTCAACTGTCTGCAATGACAAGATCTGATGCTCTCTCTCTATCTCTTGCTCTCTCTCTCTCTCTCTCTCCCTCTCACACACACAGACACACACACACACTATACAAAACCAAAAGTAAACACATTAAAAAAAAAGAGCACCTATTGTTTTTTCAGAGGACCTGGGTTTGGTTCAGCTCACAGATGCCTGTACCTCTGGCTCCAGGGACCCTGATGGCCTCTCTGTCCTCTGAGGACTCCTGAATGCACGTGCTACATTCATCCAGCCTCACACACATACACATAAATAATAATAAGTACCCATACACAGAATGAAAGTCCCGCGCTGTCTCTCTAGCAGCCCAAGAGATTCCCTCTTTCCTAACACTTTCTCTGGATCTCCAGCCACGTGGCCCCAACGGGTGACAGGAAGGAAAGAGCCAGCCTGCCAACACTCGTGAATACTAAGTCTTCTGTTTTATGTTCTGCATTTGTATTTTCTGCCTCCCCTCCCACATGTGTGTGCATGTGCCACAGTGCATAGGTCAGAAGGCAACATGGGAGGCTTGTGTCTCTCCTATCCTGGGGACTGAACTCAGGTCAACAGGTTTGGCAACAAACACCTTTATCCATTGAACCATCTTCCCGACCGCAAGCTTTCTTTTCTACACTTTAAATGCGTGACCGTTTGCGTGTAATTCAAACAGGCCCCTGGCACTGAGCCAAGTGGCATGTTATATCTGCCTCATATCATCTGTTTCCTTAGATTTCCTGATCCCCAGACCCTGATATCTTTTTAGTTTGATGTGCATTCATGTTCAGGCTCTGCCCTCCAATCTCCTGCCCCAGGGCCTTTGCACTTGTTGGCCTTGGATTCACGCCTACCTCTCACCTGAAGCTACCAGGCTTCCATTTATCTGTGAGATTTCATCTGAAATGTCACCTTGGGCAAGCCCTCCATTATTCCCTGGTAAGAATACTACACACAAATTGCTCAGAGATACTTAAAAAGAAAGAAATAAAAATGCCGGGAGTGGGTGGGTGGGTTGGGCACTGCAGAGATGGCTCAGAGGTTAAGAGCGCTTGTTGCTTTGCAGAGGACCCTGGTTCAGTTCCGAGCACCCACAATCACTGGCAATTCCATTTCCATGGGGATCGGATGCCATTTTCTGGCTTCCATGGGCATTGTGCACATACAGTACCTATAGACAATATGCAGACACTCATACACATAATATATGTGTGTGTGCGTGTATGTGTGTGTGTGTGTGTGTGTGTGTGTGTGTGTGTGTGTGTTTTAATGACAGGGATCATTATAATTTTATACTGAGGACTGTTTCCCTCAAGCCAATGGCTTTGAAGTAAGCACTAACTTTTTTCATGAAGAGTTTTAATTTATGATATAAAGACTTGTATAATATTACCTTTCTGCTGATTCAGTTTGTGGCCCGACACAAGCTAGGGTCGGTCATCTGGGAAGAGGAAAGTTCAGTTGACAATCTGCCTCCATCAGACTGGCCTGTGGGCAAGTCTGTGGCATGGGCTATACCATGTGGCGGTACCAGTCCAGGGCAGGTGGTCCAGCATGCTATACGAAAGCAGGCTGAGCAAGCCAGGAGGAGAAAACCAATGCGCAATGTCTCCCCATGGTGCCTGCATTGACTCCTGCCTGCAGGTTCCTTCCTTGGCTTTCTGAGCTGCAGAGAGCTGGAAGATGAAATCAACCCTTTCCTCCCCAGGTTGCTGTTGGTCACAGTGTTTCCATCGCAGAGACAGAGAGCAAATCGGACAAGCACCCTTGATCAGCACCGTTCATTCAAAAGTCAAAAGTCGTTAGTGAGCTGGCTTAGCAGGTAAGGGAGTTTGCTTGCTGCCAAGTCTGATGACCTTGGTGCATCCCTGGAACCCACACGGGGAAGGACAGAATCAACTCTGTATGTTTTCCTCTGACCTCCACATGTATGCTGTGTCATGTGCATGTGAACCCTCCCAGACAGACAGACAGACAGACAGACAGACAGACAGACAGGCAGGCAGGCAGGCAGGCAGGCAGGCAGACAGACAGACAGACAGACAGACAGACAGACAGACAGACAAACCTGCAAGTGTAGTTAGCTGGCAGAGAGCTAGCTTTAGAAGATTTATGACAATAAAATCTAGAAACCACAGGGAATTGAAGCCACCTGTAAGACAGATAGCACTTGGGACTGTAGCACCCGCCCTTGGGGCTGGGGGTTGAACCGAGGGACTCGCCCATGGCAGGTATGGATGCTACTGATGAACTGTCACAGTTGCTTTTGCCTTCTTATTTTCAGACAGGGTCTTGGTAAGCTGCTCATCTTGAACTTACTGTGTAGCCCTGGCAAGCCTTGGACTTTCCATCCTCCTGTCTCAGCCTCTTGAGAACTGCCAGGCCTGGCTCTAAGTATTCTTCTGCCCAGTCACACCTGGGAAGCTCTGGTGGCCTGAGGTATGAAGGTCACTGCTTACAGAGGACGGAAGAGCGTCTTTCCATGACTTAGGGACTGCTTCTTTTCTCTTCTCTTCCTTTTTATTTTTTTTGCTTTTTTGTTGTTGTTTGGTTTTGGTTTTGAAGACAGGCTTTTTCTGTGTATCTCTGGCTGTTCTGGAACTCTGTAGACCAGGCTGGTCTTGAACTCAGAGATCCTTCTTTCTCTGCCTCCTGAGTGCTGGGACTAAAGGTGTGCGCCACCACCACCCAGCTTTCTTTCCTCTTTTTTTTTTTTCAAAATTGTATTAACTTATGTGTTTGAGTAGTTTGTCTGTCTGTGCATTGTCTGGTGTCTGAGGAGGCCAGAAGAGGGTGTCAGAGCCATTGGACTGGAGTTACAGAGGTTGTGAGCCACCATGTGGTTGCTGGGATTTGAACTCAGGACCGCTGGAAGAGCAGTCAGTGCTCTTAACTGCTGAGCCATCTCTCCAGCCCCTCTTTTGCTTCTTTTTTTTAAGAACAGGATTTCACTCTGTAGCCCAGGCTGGCCTACTACTCTTGATGTAACAGAAGGCAGCCTTGAATTTCCAGCAATCCTCCTACTTCAGGCTTCCAGGGGTTGGGATTTTAGACACTGTGCCACCGTGCCCCACTGGGATCCCTTGACCATCCTGCTTGATGGTACCAGCCCTCAGAGCAACCGGGGAGGGTAAAGCGCCGGCAGCAGGTGTGACCAGCATGGTCTTGAGCCAGTGCGCAGCAGGAAGTGCCTGTGATGCTCCCTTGTTTTGGTTGCTACTTGGAAACCCAGCCTCCTGAAAGCAGTGCTTCCCGGCCCAGCTTTACCTTGAGCGCCCGAGCCTGACTCGTGAGGGACCTGCCATGCTTACCTTCTTGTGCACCACGGAGGAGCTGGAGTTCACTGTGCCATCATCCTCGTGCATCATGACGAGCTCAGAGCTGCTCTCGTCCATGACCTCCTGCATACTGTTCACACTGCTGCTCCCGCTGCCCGTGCTCACGGACACACTGGGGATGGAGTGGATGCTGCCCAGACTGTCCACCTCTCGGTTCAGGCCGCTTCCCTGCTCGCCGTCCTGTAGAGAGCAGACACTGCCGTTACAAAGCGAAACACCCGGAGATCAAGTGCTGACCTGCTGATGGGGCCACCATGCCCCAGGCGAGGTCAACTACCGGCCAGACTGGTGAGCGCCAGGGATCCTCCTGTCTCTGCTTCCCCAGAGCTAGGATCACAAGCAAGCAGGCACCGTGATTCCTGTCTTTTTAATGGGCTCTGGGGATGAAACCTAGGTCCCTGTGCTTGCACAACACGGGGCTTAGCAGCTCCCCACAGGTCTCTCTCATGGAGGGTCTCTGGGGGACACTACCGCCATCAGAAGTCTCACTCACTTCCATCCTCCCCAGGGCCGCTCTGGATAGCCTGCCGTCCCTGGGCTCCCCTGCCACACACACCCACGATACTACAGGGCTGTTCCCGTACGTGTCATGAGTCCAGGCTTGGGAGGGCTCATTAGGAACACCAGGGTCCTCCAGAGAGACACCGCTGTCCACCAAACTGGTGGTCTCAACAGCACCGGCAGTTGCCACCTCAGACTGAGTGGAGGGGGTCTTTAGAGGGGACACAGGACACTCTCCTGCAGGTCGTCGGTGAGCAACTTCATATGAGCCAGGGATACAAACTCTACTGTCCGAGGTAGGTAATTAAATTCCGCCTCCTTAAGGGAGCTTACATCTGCGATTGATCTCATGAAGAAATCTGTTAAGTGATACTGGTATGCGTTACTATTGGCCCAAAGACCAACAGTGGGGTGGGGGGAGGTTGTGACTATATCAGCCACCCATCCCACAGTGTCTTCCCTGCCAGATTAAATAATGTCACTAAGTCAGCATAGTTGCACGTAAGCCCTGTTTTCAAACCCTACTATGGACAAATGAACTCAGGAAGTTGAGAACACAAGGAATCATTCAGTAATATGGAGTAGTAGGCGATACACTACTTTTTCTTTTGAAGATGGGTCTCAGTGTGTAGCCAGGGCTGTCCTAGAACTCGCTCCGTAGACCAGACTGGCCTTGAATGCACAGAGGTCACCCTGCTTCGGCCTGCTGAGCACTGGGGTTAAAGATGAGTGCTTCCACATCCACTATCAAGACTATGTGGGAGCGTCCGTTTTCTCAGTTAAAGGGAAGTCAACTGTCTATACCAATCAAGACATTTTTTTTATTGGTCTAATTCCTATTTTTGAATTTTATTATTGATAAAATACTTTTGTATCATTAAAGCTGAAAAATAACATCACTCTCTCTCCCTCACTATTTAGTTTCTTTTTCTACGATTTATCTTGTATGTGTGTCTTTGTGCTTATGTGGATGCGTGTGTGCATGTGTCTATGTAGATATGTGTATGTGTGTGCATGTATGTATGTATATATGTATGTGTGTGTATGCATGTGTATGTGTGTATGTATGCATGTATGTATGTGTGTATATGTATGTATGTATGTATGCGTGTATGTTTGTGTGTGTGTGTATGTGTGTGTGTGTATGGATGTGTGCATGTATGTATGTATATATGTATGTGTGTGTATGCATGTGTATGTGTGTATGTATGCATGTATGTATGTGTGTATATGTATGTATGTGTGTATGCGTGTATGTGTGTGTGTGTATGGATGTGTGCATGTATGTATGTATATATGTATGTGTGTGTATGCATGTGTATGTGTGTATGTATGCATGTATGTATGTGTGTATATGTATGTATGTATGCGTGTATGTTTGTGTGTGTATGTGTGTGTGTGTATGGATGTGTGCATGTATGTATGTATATATGTATGTGTGTATGCATGTGTATGTGTGTATGTATGCATGTATGTATGTGTGTATATGTATGTATGTATGCGTGTATGTTTGTGTGTGTGTGTATGCGTGTATGTGTGTGTGTGTGTGTGTGTGCATGCCACAGTACATGTGCCCTGGTGGGCTTGTGGGGGTCAGAGGACAACTTGCAGGAGCTGCTGCTCTCCCTCCACCATGTGGGCCGTGGAGGTCTAGCTCAGGCTGGCCCTCGCCCAATTCCTTTAGCTGAGTGAGAGACCCAGAAGCCATCTTTCCTTTGAGAACCGTTATGTGCACCCTGTGTGGAGAAGCAGATGCTGGGCCATGGATCCCACAGGCCCCACGCTGGAGCAGCCTCACACCGGCTCGTACTCTCTCTCCTTGCTCCTTTCTTGTTTGAGACAGGGTCTCATTTTGTGGGCCAAGCTGGCCCAAAGTACACAAGGCAGGAGAACCTCAGCCTTAAAATACGGAGACTGACACACTTCGGACCACACGGGCTCAGCTGTTCAGTCCCCTCAAGCCCTGCCTCCACACTCTTTCAGTGAGAGCCGTATGCTAGCAAGCCCCACTCCCATTCCCAGGGATGCTGCCCTTTACCACGCAAAGGGACGTGAGGCTCCCGGGATGTCTCCCACCCCAGCTCGCTTACACTCTATCAGCCTCCTGAAGCAGGGCACTGTGAGTCTAAGACCCTCCAAGTCCTGGTGGGGGAGGGAGGGCTGCTGGGAGGAGTTGCGCGTGGTCCCTGGTAGGCTGACAAGCATCAGTATCTGGTCTCATGCTCACACCCGCATGGGCAGCAGTAACTGGACTCAGTGGGTTAAAAAGAAGCTGGGAGGCTCGGGCGGGCGGGTAGTGGGAGGGGTGGTCCTGGAGGAACTGAAGGGGGAAGGGGCTAACTGTGACTGAAAGACTTTGTATGCAGTGTGGAATCCTCGAACTAAAAATATATATTATATTAAAAACTGTGCTATGCCCATTCCTAAGTGCCCACCCTACCCCACAGCCCTGGTTTCACCCCAATACTGGGGGGCACTTTCCACATTCTGCCTGAAGGAAGGGCTGCTGCAGTTGGTCTGCTACTCTGAGCATCTCTTAGGGGAGAGAGCACCAGCCACGCTCTCATCCTCCGAAAGGTTTCCGCAGTGCCAAGTCTGGAAGCTCCTCGCAGAGAAGCTGACACCAGGGGGGACCTACTTCTTCTTCTTCTTGTGACTCATTCAAGGGTCCGTTCCGAGTCTCTTGGAAGAGGATCTTCTTCATTTTCCTGTACTGCAGGTTGTCCAGCTCTCGGACAGCATCTTTCGTCCTCTGTATGAGGTCGACGAGGACCCTTGGCGGCCGCTCCCTCCGAATGAAGTCGTGCTGAACAAGGGGAGGAAATGAACGGTGAGCAGTGTTATCTTTAGGCGCAATGCACACACGTACGCAGGGACGATCAAGCAGGTTCAGGGACCTGAGAAGTAAATATGATCTCGAGGCTGATGTCACTCATGGAAGTCCCCCACTTACAAACAGGTAACAATGTTTCTACCTTATGTCCCTTTGCAGACTCTAGAGCAGAGGTTCTCAACCTTCCCAATGCTGAGACCCTTTAATACAGTTCCTCCTGCTGTGGTGACCCCAACCATAACGTTACTTTTGTTGCTACTTTGTAACTATAATCAGCTAGTGTTATGAACCGTAATGTGAATGTCTGATAGGAAGGATAGCTGATAAGGGGACCAAAGGGGTAGGGACACATGGGTTGACAACCCCTGCTCTAGCATCTCCGTGGGAATTCTTGCTTTGTTTGTTTTTGTTTTGCTAAGCAAGGCAGTGTACACTTTTGATCCCAGCACTTGGGAGACGGAGGCAAGAGGATCTCTGTCTCTGTGGATTTCAGGCAATCCTGGTCTACATAGTGAGTTCCAGGCCAGCCAGGGCTACATCATGAGACCTTGTAATAAAAATTTTCTTTTTAATTATAAATATTTATGATATACGATGTGATGCTTTGGCACAGATGGTGAGGTAAGTACTACAGAGAGGGTAGTTACCACTCCATCATCTCTCACTCCCATGTATATAGTGAAGGTGCCAAAACCCATTGCCTCCAAAGTTCACAAGACACCTACAATCTTCAGCTCAGACCTTAGGTCTCAATAGTCAGTATGTTTCATGAGTAAAACACTGGGCCCATACCTCAACCTCCCCAATTCTTTTTCACATGTTTACTTGTATGTGCCCGCTGAAGTCAGTCCTCCCCTTCTGCCATGTGGGCCCTGGGTATTAAACTCAGGTCTTTAGGTTTTGTGGCAAGCCCTTTTACCTCCTGAGCCATCTTGTCAGTCCCAAATCTCATTTCCATTCCTGAAGACACCTTTCTACTTTTTTTCTTCTATATCTTAGACTTAAAAAAAATGTGTGTAAATTCTACATGTGTGCAAATGTTGTTTGGAGCCCCTCTTTGTATATCTGGCTTATCTCGTGTGTGTATATGCCTTCTAGATCCATCCATGCTGTTATATACCCCACAGGGTCTCTCCTTCTATCCCCCCTTCTCCCTCCTTTAATTGAGACAGGGTCTCATGTGGCCCAGGCTGGTCTTGAACTTACCATGTAGCCCTCTGATGGCCCCCGCCTCTATATCCCAAGTGTTGAGCTTACAGGTATGTGGCATGGTGCCTGGCTAGGAACTCCTATTCCAGGCTGAGTGCTATTCTGTTGTGTGCATATCTATCGCAGTTTCCTTGTCTTTCATTTTATTGATGGACATGTGTGATGTTTCCACAACTTGGCTGCTATGGGTAATGCTGTAGTAACTATGTGATGCAGACATCTTTACAAGTGAACAAATTCTTTTAGAAATGAACCCAAAGGACGGACTGCTGGATCACATACAGTCTTGTTTCTGTTTTAATTCTCCTGGGAAGTGGCACACTGATTTCCACAATGCTTACACGATCACTAAGTATCCCTTCTGCTTTTGATTGATGCTATACTCCTGAGATGTACTTCATCATAAATATAATAAAAAATTACTAGAACTTGGGGCTGGAGAGATGTTAGTGGCTGGGAGCACTGGCTGTTGTTATAGAAGACCTGGGTTCGGTTCCCAACACCCACATGATGGCTCACAGCTTTCTGTAACTCCAGTTGCAGGGAATCTGACGCCCTCTTCTGGCCTCTGTAGGTACTGCATGCATATAGTACACACACACACACACACACACACACACACACACACACACCACACACACACACACACACATACACACGCACACACACTCGTTAGAAGCCAAGCTGGGATGAAGCCCACACCCGCCCCACTCGCCTTGCCCTCCCCTTTCTCTCACAGATGAGTACACAGTTTGTTTTCTCTTTCTTTCAGACACACGATGAAGACTACGGCATCAGCTCACTCACTGATCGTATAATTTAGACTGAAACTACAGCTGCTCTGTCTACCAGAGGTCAGGGTTCCTGTGAGGCTGCCTCCCACTAAAGGGTAAAGCACCAGAGTCTGTGGGGAGTGTCAAGTGCCACCTTGATCCTCTGCGGCCCTCGGGACTTTGGATTGTGTGTGACACAATCCTCAACGTCCTCAACGTTCCAGACTTCACACTATACGATGTGGCCCTCATCTGCATCCGTCTTCTGGAACCTGGAGGTACTCTTAAATGTATCTCCATCTATGGGTTAGGTCTGTTGTGTGACTTCCTGCTTTTATCTCAGACCTGGTCCTTCCTTCTTCCCCTCGATCGGGGCACAGCACATTCGGGAGGACGCTGGCGCTGGTCCTGCAGCTGCCACGCCTAGATTCTGCTAATATTCTTTGCTTGCACTTCCACACCCTTGGTTGCTCTCTACGCCTCTGCAATCTAAAGGTCCAGACCTCTGTAAGAGAAAAATTTGTAGACCAGAGGGGTTCATGCTTGTAATTCCAGTACTTGGGAGGCAGAGGCAGGGAGATCTCTGAATTTAAGGCTAGCCTGGTCTACAGAGTGAGTCCCTGGCCAGGCCAGGCTACATAGCAAGACCCTGTCTCAAACAATAACAAAAACAATAATTTTATTGTTCTTTAGAATGTTTAAAGATTCAAATAATATAGAAAAGCACTTAAAGGGAAATAAAGAGGTGATTTCCAAATAATTTAAGTGTAATCTATAAAAATTAAGGTGTTCTTGAATTTAACAGAATTAGAAGAAAGTAAAATAAAACAATTGCTTAATTTTAGTTATTTCTTTTTGTCACTGACAGAGTTATCTGTTCCGAAACCTCCCTTTAATATTAAGGAGCGCCATGGATTTTAAAGAAATCGGGGGTTGGGGTGGAGGTGGGGGCAGGGGCTGGGTACACAGGAAGGTTGGAAGGAGAGGGAAGGGGAGAAATGATCTAATCATATTTTAATTTCAAAAATTTTAAAAATGCAAATAACCTGCATACAAATGTGATATATTAAATAAATAAATAAACTGAATTAAAAAGAGGGCTGGCAAGATGGCTCAACTGGTGTAGGGACTTGCCGCTGAGACTAACAATGACCCGAGTCTGACTCCTGGGACTCACCATGCAGGATAACTGACCACAAGTAACACGTGTGCTGGGGAATCACGTGTGCACGCTCATGTGCACACACCTACATGCGTGAGCACTCTCTCAAAATAAAAATATAAATGTAATTAAACATTTCAAAATAAGAGAAAAGAAGATAAAAATATCATAAAAGCTGTAAGAGAGCAGAGTTACCTTTAACAGAAAACTATATTTTTAATCTGAAAAATGGGATAATTAATTGAATTGCCAACTCCAGTTTCCCAGTTGCCTTCGTTCTTCTTGTTTTGCTGATGTTTATGATACATCGTGTTTTTTTAAAAACATTTCAATAATTTTTACTTTAGTTCTATACTTAAATTATTCTATGTAAAGGTGACATTTTGATTTCAGGAAGAGAATATGAGTAAAAGAAGCGTTATTGAAAAATAGTCAGGAATAAGTAGATGGACAGCTGGAGAAAAAGTGGAGTCCTGTCTCACGCCTTTTCAAAAGTCACGCAGGACTCTCTTCAGCACAGAGAATGCTGACGGACTCTAGCAGTACCTTTGGTCCCACATGAATGTTAGGATGTGTATGTGTGTATGTATGTGTGTATGTGTGTATGAATGTGTGTATATATATGTATGTGTATGTATGTATTTATGTATGTGTTTGCATGTATGTGTGTATGTGTATGTATATGTATGTATGTATGTATGTATGTATGTGTGTGTGTGTATGTTTCCTGTTTCTAAGGAGATTGCTGTGTGCCTTGGTGCGGAGCTCACTGTCTGGTGGATGGCCATTTTCACAAGAGTGATTCTACTGACAGATGAACATGCTATGTCTTCCCGTTCTCTAGTGTCTTTCCTTTTTTTTTTAAAGATTTATTTATTATTATATGTAAGTACACTGTAGCTGTTTTCAGACACTCCAGAAGAGGGAGTCAGATCTCGTTAAGGATGGTTGTGAGCCACCATGTGGTTGCTGGGATTTGAACTCGGGACCTCTGGAAGAGCAGTCAGTGCTCTCAACCACTGAGCCATCTCTCCAGCCGGCTCTAGTGTCTTTCCTAATATTTCTTCTAATTTGAAGTTTTTCTCTCTCCTTCCTTTCTTCCTTCCTTCCTTCCTTCCTTCCTTCCTTCCTTTTGGGAGTATAGGAACAAACCATAGACAGTGTGGGTGCTGAGAATCGAACCCGGGTCCTGCAGAAGAGCAGCCAGTGCTGTTAACTGCTGAGCCAACTCTAGCCCTGAGATCTGAAGTTTTCATTGTAGAGGGCTTTCACAACCTTGTTAGGTTTATTTGAAAATATTTTTTGATGTTGTTGTCAATGGAAGTGTACCCATGGTCAATCTGTTTGTTGTTGGTAGATACAACCGCCTAGTGATTTCTAACATTAGAGACTAACAAAAGTTCCTGTACCAGGTACAAGACACCTTTCTGAAACGGTTGGTCGGGGTAGTCTAAGTGACGACCAAAACAATGCAGACTATATATGCAGCCCTGGGTGGATTCCCAAGGGCTAAGGGTGGACTCCTGTTGCTGAAGAACCTCATACTTGGGACACAGGAATCGTATGATTCAAGCTGGATCTGACCCGGGAGCTCCTTCCTGTGGTCTAGGTTCTAGAGTTCCAGCAATTACTATGTAAGCTGCCAAGGGAGGGAAGCAATTAAGCAGTCCTACCAACCGCAACACCTGTGAATCATGACAACTACCAGCTTGGCAAGGAATTACACCTTTACCGTGTGGTGAGTGGCACTCACGTGGTGGTGGGAGCCACCAACACCTTGCTAGACCAGCATTATTCCTTACTCCATTCTGATCTTATCCTTAGCCACACAGGTAGGTGTAGCTAACGCCCCTCATCAAAGCTTCTTTTCACAGCAAGTGACATCATCCTAGGCAACTACAACTGGACACAATGCAGGGATGAATAGATACGGGCGGTCAAGGCCCGACACACATCCCCATCGCCGCTCCTGCATCTGCTGCTCAGGGAACACCACGGAAGAGGGGAAGGGAAGGCTGTAAGAGCCAGGGTCCCAGGATGGCTGCTGTGAAGCATTCGGTCCTGGGAAAGGCTGCAAAAACAAGACCGGGACAACGGCACTATGCTAATGTGGAAGATGGAAGACTTCTGTGAGGACCCAGCCCTGGACGAAGGACTATAGGCGACAGATGACTCTGAGAGAGGGAGAGCTGACCTCTCCCAGGGATGGGGCCAGTGCCAGCTGCCTAGTTCAGAGTGACCAGCTTTGAACTACACACTACCAACAAAAATGGGATCAGCGGGCTGCATTTTATATATTTGTGGATACACATATGCATATATACGTATTCAAATATACATATATATACATACATATATATACATAGAAATACACACATATATGTGGTAAGAATTCTTGATTCTTTAAAAATACAGAAATATTACAAGAATGTGTTATCATTTAAATCTCAGGTGTGGGGATATGGGGTTGCTTCGCAGGAGGTGACTATGACTTGCCTTGTGCTCTATGGGGGCATGGTTTTGCCAGTTGCAAATAGGTTCTGCAATTGTGTGAAGTTTGGAATACTGGTAGATAAATGCTAGGGCCCTGAGGGGTAGGGTCAGTGCTTGTTGGCCGTTCAGGGGGGTTGGTTGTGGTTTGTCAATAGTTGTGCTCATAGAAGAAACACGAAGAAAGAAATTAGATTTGGGGGTCTCTCCCTCCTTCTCTATCCTTCTTTCTCTCCTGTCTAGGGATAGGGTGTGAAACAGGAAGGACATAAACAGTGGGGAAAATACCCCACAAAGTAGCAAAGGCCAGCTATACAGACTTGTAATAATAGTAATCAAAAAGAGGCTACAAACTTGCAATCGGGGGACACGAAAGGGGTCTGAGGGAAGGAAACTGGGAGATGCTTGTGGGAGGAGAGGGGCTGGTGAAAGAGATGGAATTATTTTTATTTCAACTAAAACCGTTTTTAATTTAAGAGAGAACGCTAAAGTAAAAGTAAGAAAGATGTTTACAAGATTTGTTACAGATTAGTGAGAAAGAGGCAACAAGTAGTGGACAAATGGCAAAGAACACAGAGAGGCCGGGGAACAGAAATGGGCTGGCAGCTTAGGGAAGAGACTTGTTTAAGTGGCGATAAATGAAACCCAAATTACAGCCAGAGGGGTTGGGCTCTCTCTCTCTCTCTCTCTCTCTCTCTCTCTCTCTCTCTCTCTCTCTCTCTGTGTGTGTGTGTGCGTGTGTGTGTGTGTGTGTGTGTGTGTGTGTGTGTGTGTGTGTGCAGCTCCATTGGCACAGTGCTGGCGAAGCCCTAGCTTTGACCTCTAGGATTGCTCAAGGTTTCCAAACTAAACAATGACAACCCGTTAACTGAAAAAATTCTATCAAATAAAAAATCCAAAACAGAAAGAAAAAAACACCAAAACCACAACCAGAAACATTCTTCACCAACCAAAGCAGCGCAATCCCGACTGCTCGCACTTGGCCAGCGGGGCTGTAACCGAAGGGCAACCTGGAGGTACACATGCCAACCTAAGACCCACCTCCCTTTCATGAGTGCTGTCATTCAGGACACTGACAATCACTGCAGGACAGGCTGTAAGGGGGTGGGGGCTGGGACTAAGTGCATGGCTGGTCGCTTTCCCAGCATGCACCTGTTCCTGGGTCCAGTCCTCATTGAGAAGCTGTTTCCTCCTAGATTAAAGCCTTCTGAGCTTGTTAAGATGTGGGGGGGGGGGGTGCAGGAAGGCGGAGCAGCATGCTCTAAGCAGAGGTAACACACTCAGTCCTACAAGGACGGAGACAACTCAGAAGTTTCAGGAAATCCCGAAACTGACCAGACTCACTAGACTTTCCCTCCCAAGCGTGTGTAAAGGTTAAGGGTCGCTGAGGGTCACCTTCAGAGCAGCCATGACACCTGCAAAGGCCAGTCTCCAGCTGCTGGGCTGCCTGCAGGTGTCCGGCGTGGTGAGCTGTCACCCGGCCTGGGGCGGGCTTTGGGGATGCAGCTGTCTGAGTCATTTCTACTCCTGTAACTCTTCACCCATATTCCCGTAAGCATGCGCAGTGAGAGTCATGGTTCACCAAGTCAAACTTGGGTCTAGCCTCAGATCCTATCTGCAGGGAGGAGCCAGTTGCTTGGGTCTCCACAGGAGTAGTGTAACACACGTTTCATGTGTCAACAAGTGTGTGATATGTATATGCACATGTGTACAAGTGCACATGCCTGTGAGCACACGTGTGGAGCTTGGTGGAGGATGTTGGCTGTCTTGCTCCACCATGCCCTGTGTGGTCCCTTTGAGACGGGTTCTCTCACTGAACATGGAGATGAGGCGTGAGACCAGCAAGCCTCCACGTCCTCGCTGTCTCTGAGGTTACAGGTTCACGTAGCCCTGTCCCAATTCCATGGAAGTGCTGGGATCCGAACTCAGGTCAGAACGAGTGCTCTGACCACTGGGCCATCCCACAGTCAAACAGAAACTGTGCCTTTATTTTATATTTAAGAACAGTTACAACTTGTGTGTGTGTGGGTGTTTTGCCTGCATGTATGTATGTCTGTGTACCACATGCGTGTGCAGTGCCTGCAGACGCCAGAAGAGGGTACCGGACTCCCTGACACTGGAGTTACAGACAGTTGTGAGCTGTCATGTGGTGCCGGGGACCGAATGAGGCCCTCTGCAGGAGCAGCCTGAGCTCTGCACTGCCGCCCCAGTCCTACCCAGAGCTTCCGCTATTTCAGGCCTGCGCCTGTGAGGAGCACTGTCCTCCTGAGTCTTTCCGAGAAACGAAGCAACAGACAAAACTGCTCATGAAAGGATCCATCCCGAGAATGAAATGAACACCAGGACTGGAGGAACAGAAGCACATGGAGGACAGAGAGTCGGCCGGTCTCCACCGGGAAGGATTGCCATGCACCGTCGGAATGCTGACACGCCACAGGGTCATCACTAACATCAACACACAGTGAAGAGGGAGAAACTCAGCACTGTGGGGCTCAGGTCAGACCTGTGTACTCATTAAAAGACAGCCAGGAAGCAAAGTAAGAAAAAAGTCCCAAAACACTACAGAACTGAAACCTTCCGTCGTTGTTGAAATAGGTTCTCATATAACCAAGGCTGGTCTTGAACCACCAATGCCCTTAACCTCCAGAGTCGGGTGTGATGCTGGTATACTCCTATAACACCAGCACTGGGAGAGTGGAGGCAGGGGGATCATCTGTTCAAGATCAGCCCGGGCACACGGTGACACCACAGACAAGACACCATACCCTATCGTACAGTGACATGACGCTTTGTTAGCTCACCTGCGTGACCCGAGCGCCTGTTTTTAGATTGTCACCCTATGTCTTCTCTGCTTGGATTTGATACCAACCTGACTGAGGTTTGCAGAGTCAGCACTCATGTTCAGTGAGAAAAACCCTGGGATGGCCAGCGGAGCACGGAGGAGAGATCGACTGTTCTAAGGCGGGACGGGAGGGCGGGGAGGAAAAACCCACCCACGGGCGGGATGGGGGAGAAGAGGACAGACGTGGGTCCTGACAACCTTCCAGTTTTTATGCCTATTTCTATCCTTGCCTGAGCCAGCGCGTCCCAGTGCCCAGCCATGGGGCAACTGCCTGCCCCTGTGGCCAGACCTCACGGCCCCCCTCAGATGGAAACTGGAAAAATTACCTGCAGCAGTTCCACCGCAGCTGGTCTTTCCTGAGGTATTTTGTGCAAGCAGTAATCAACGAATCTCCTGAAGGAGTCTGTCCTGTGGGAGCAAACACAGCAAGGAGAGCAGTGAGCGACTGAGGGGCCTGTGGTGTACAAAAGGCAAGGTGCATGGGAGAGAAGGCTTTGCAACTTGGGAGGTTTTGTATGTGTGTGTATACACACATTTGTGAACGCATACGTGTACGTGTGTGTATGCATATGTGTGCGTATGTTGTGTGTATGTGCATGGGTGTACATCTGGGTGTGCATGCTGTGTGTGTACACACGTGTGTGTGTGTGTGTGTGTGTGTGTGTGTGTGTGTGTGTGTGTGAGTGTGCATGTGGTGTAGAGGCCAGAGGTCAACATCAAGTGTCTCTCATAATCATCCTCCACCTTTTTGTTTTGTTTTAAGACAGGGTTTCTCTGTATAACAGCCTTGGCTGTCCTGGACTCGACCAGGGCTGGCCTTGAACTCACAGAGGTCCCCCTGCCTCTGCCTCCTGAGGTCTGGAATTAAAGACATGCACCACCATGCCTGGCAACCTTATTTTTTTGAGGCCGGGTCTCTCAGTTTGGCTAGACTGGCTGGCCAGTGGACTCTAGAGATGCCCTCTCTCTCCCCACACTGGGATTACGGGGTCCAGCTCTTGTGTTGGTTCTGGGGACTGAACTTCCATCCCTGTGCATGGTCAACAAGCATGCTGCCCACTGGACCATCTCCCCAGCCAGGGGTTCCTTTTCCCCTCAAAGATAGTAACTTTCCTAATGTCCAGTTTGCAGTCTTCATTAACACTTTGTTGACTCTACCAATACCCACTGTCTCTAACAGGGAGTGAAAATAAAAGCAGCCAGGGCAGAGAACCTGGAAATATGTTTTCTGGCTGAAACTACTTTCTCTCTTGGGAAATTCATTTCTGTCCACTCTTGTTAGACAGCTCACTCTCTGTAACTCTTATGGCCCAAGTCGTCACAAACATGCCATGGTTTTCGGCCAAGAACAACACATCTTTTGAATAGATAGTATATATTCTGTCCCAGCATGTTCTGAAAGACACAGAGACACCTCATAGTTGCTGGGAACCAGAAATGAAGCCAGGCATGCGTGGTACCTCCCACTGTTCGGGAGGCAGAGGCAGGGGGGTCTCTGAGTAGCGTGATCTCATCGTGAGTTCTAGGACACCTTGAGCTGCCTAGTGAGACCCTGTTTAAAATACCAAACAAGCAAACAATGCCCCCATCCCAAACCCACCAGCAAACCATCACTACCATCAAAAACCTAGAGATGAGACCATCAGGAACTGAAGGATGAGGTATGGGAGGGAAGTAACGGGGTGCAAGCTCCCAGCGTGTTCCCAGAGAAGCTTTAGTTGAAGTGTGTATGTGTGTGCGTGCGTGCGTGTGTGCATGCGTGCGTGCGTGCGTGTGTGCGTGCGTGTGTGTGTGTGTGTGTGTGTGTGTGTGTGTGCATGCACATGCGTACATGTGTGTACACAGAGGTACACTGTTTGTGGGCACCTATTCTTGTCATGATTGAAGAAAGCAACAGCATTTGAGGGCGGACCTTTAATATGTGGCTAATGGGAATGGCAGCTGCCTGCAGAGAGTTTCTCGGCCGTGTCTTACCATTCCCTGGACTGTAGCGTGGGGGAGTCATTCTGAGCGATGTGGTAGAGGGCGCTCATGGCGTTCATGTTGAAGAGGGGGGGCTTCCGCTCCGCTGGAAGAGGAGGGAAACGTGGTAAGCCTTTCTTGAAATAACTCAGGTAGGTAGCGCAATCAGGACTGTCCACAACACACCATCTGCTCACTGGTCTCTTAGGGTCGGCTCAAAGGAGCTGTGTGCTAGCTGGTGGTCACTCACTGTCCACTGGAAGGCTCCCAACGGAACCCGTTCCAAAGTAATGGGAGAAAATTTCCTTATTTTTTCATAGGCTCTGCAAAGATTGGTGTTGGGCTGTTTTCCAGTGACAAGGTGTGAATATCTGTGTGTATTTTAATTAAAAAATACATATTCATTAAATAAAATCAGAAAGCAAAGCAAAATAGGACAAAAACATGTTATTATGGAATGGAGGGACCTGAGAGATGGCTCAGCAGTTAAGAGCACTGGCTGCTCTTGCAGAGGACCCAGGCTCAGTTGTCAGCACCTACGTGGTGGTTCCCAACCACCCATTAACTCCAGCTTCGGGGATCTGATGCCCTTTTCTGTGTGTGGCATGTACGCAGTATAGTAAAAACAATATCTAGAAAACTACTTCTACACACAAAATAAATAAATCTCTTAAATAGAAAATAAGGACTGGAGATGGTGGTGAATGCTGTTAATCCCAGCACTGAGGAGGCAGAGGCAGGTGGATCTCTGTGAGTTCAGGGCCAGCCTGGTCTACAGAGTGAGTTCCAGGATAGCCAGGGCTACACAGAGAAACCTTGTTCTGAAGAGGAAGGAAGAAAGGAAGAAAGGAAGAAAGGAAGAAAGAAAGAAAGAAAGAAAGAAAGAAAGAAAGAAAGAAAGAAAGAAAGAAAGAAAGAAAGAAAGAAGGAAGATATATTATTTTGCAGTGGAATAGATGTTTTGTCTATTTGTTCGTTTGTTTGTTCATTCATTCATTCATTCCTTTATCTGAGACAGGGTCTTACTTAGCCAGGAGCAGGTGTATCTCTGTTTTAAATAGTGAGTTCCAGCATAGCCAGGGACACATAATGAGGCATTGTCTCCAAACTAAACAGACAAAAAGAACTTTTAAAAAAAGAGAGAGTGATGATCTGGAGTGATTCTTAGGCTTCTGAAATGTATTTACTTCTTCATGGTCCCATAATGCTCTATGATTCCAGTCCCCTGGGAGTGTTTGCTGAGTCTGTAGCTGCCTCTGGGCCACTCCTTTAGGGTCCTGCAAGGATTTCTTCCTTCCCTCTCCTCTCCCCTTCTTCTCTCCAGGGTCTCTGACAGTCCTAGCTGGTTGGCCTCCCCAGTAGCTGAAAACGCCTTTTACAAACGTCAAGTAGAAACTGGTTGAAACTGGCAGATGGTGTGTGAGCTGTCCCTAGCGAGAGCTATGTGGATCAAGGATTCAGCACAGAGGATGGACGGTTGCGGTTTGGGGCTGCTTTTCAGGAAGTAGAGTCAAGGCGTTTCTAGAACGTGATCTTCCGGCAACCTCAAGTTTTTAAAAGCGCACAGAACTAGGAACTTCTGTGGACGCCAGTGGCTTCGCATTCCTCCTAGCACTACGTTCAGACCCCTGAGCAGAGCCTGCTGACCTGTTAGCCTGCCCTGTTCTGAGAACATGGGCTCTCTCCCATCTCTCGAACCATCTCTGGCCTCACTGAAGCAATCAAGCACAGGCCGTTTCACGTGGATGTTCTCAGTCCAGACTCTAACTTTATCAGGTTAATTCTTTTTTTTTTAAGATTTTATTTATTTATCATATGTGAGTACACTGTAGCTGTCTTCAGATATGCCAGAAGAGGGCATCAGATCTCATTACAGATGGTTGTGAGCCACCATGTGGTTGCTGGGATTTGAACTCAGGACCTCTGGAAGAGCAGTCAGCGCTCTTACCCGCTGAGCCATCTGTCCAGCCCGTGTTAATTCTTTTTTAAAAATGTTTTTAATTAAAATTCAGTTTTGGAGCTGCAGTCTTGCCGTGTTGCTCAGGCTGGCCCTCCTGCCTGTCTCCCGAGCAGCTGAGAACGTGTGTCTCCCTGTCTCAGCTCTGGGCCACTCTAACAATCCTCTGGGCTTCTTCCCTGTTGAGGCTTGACTATGAAATGCCCCCACAGGCCCATGGCTGCCTCAACACTGGGTCCCTCAGCTGGCGATGCCATTCTAGAAGGCTGTGGAACCTCCTGGAGGTGGACCCTCGCTGGAGGAAATGAGTCACAAGGAGCAGGGCACTGACAAACTTCTTATTTATGGTGCCGAGGGCTCAAGCTTGGGCGGTTGTCCTCATAAAACGTACTAAATAAACTAATAAAGGGCAGCCTAATGCAAAGAGTGTTTGTGTGGGCTGCCGAGATGGCTCAGTGCCCTGGGTGACTGCTGCCAAACCTGAGTTCGATATCTGGGTCCAGATGGTGGAAGAGGAGAAATCACTCTGGCAAAGCCGCTTTCTAACCTCCACTTATGTGCCATGGCACTCACAAGTACCTCCCCCCACCCTCCAGATAGACTAGAAAGACAGACAGGCAGACAGACAGACAGGCATAGGGATGAAGAAGACGAGACCAAGGTCTTCGGGCTTGCATCAGATACCATGTGATGGGCTCCCCATCAGAGGGCTAAGGAAACTCCCAGGCACAACAACCCAAGCTGCTCAGAGGAACTCTGACTTGCATAGGAGAAGCAGTTAAAAAAGGGGACTAAATAAAGAAAACGGAAGTTTAGAAAGAGGATGTTGGAGCTGGGGATGTGGCCCAGTTGGTAGAGTGCTTGCCTACCACGCATGAAGCCTTGGGTTCAATCCCCACACTGTACACACTGGATGTGGTGTAGCATGTCTATAATCCTAGCACTTGGGAGGTGGAGACAGGAGCATCAGATGTTCAAGGTCAACCTATGTTACACAGTGACTTCAAGGCCAGCCTGGGTTACATGAGACCCTGTCTCATAAGAGAAAAACAAACCAAAAACTCAATAGTAGACAGCAGCAACTCGACCTCAAAGCCTACTTGGGAGCCCAGGAGGAGCAAGCAATATATCTGGGGACAAGCCATGATGGCTGCCCTCAGCCGCTGTGGGAACCACTACAGTAGAAAAGCCAGAGCCTGGAGTCATGCTCCAAACCCTGGATTTGAAAGGCCTGGTCTATGTTTACGTCCTTTGCTATACACAGCCCGAGAGCCAGCAGAGCCTGGTGCTGACGGCCTGTAATCCCAGCACTGGGTAGGCTAAAGTAAGACCTCAGGGTCTAGAACAGCGTGGGCTTCACAGTGAGACACTGTCTCCAACCAACCAGCCAACCAACCAAGCAAAGTCAGCATCACAGCCACGGTGACAAGCTTGTCACCGAGACAGAACACCACTGAGCAAAGGCCAGAGCCTGCCAGCAGCCCACTTCTTTGTAGTGAGGTTTTCCCCACGGGTGTTTTCTGTTCCAGTGGGGAAGGCACACGCGGTGCAGACACATAGAGCAGGTCCTGCAGAGTCTAGAACATTTGTCATGTGGTCCTTTCTAGAGAGCTCATCACTGCATCTGCGGAGCACAGCAGGTGACAAAAGTCTACCAGTGCAAAGCCAGGGCTGGTGCTACCCTGTGACCAAGGATCTAGGAGTCCTTATTTTGGCAAGTGTGGATCACTGAGTGTGTATGTTTATAGGTGTGTAGGTGTGCTTTCACGTGTGTTTGCATGCATATGCATACATGCATTTTCATGTGTGGTGTGCATGTGAGTGGATGTGTGTATGCATGTCTGCATGTGTGTGGGTGCACATGTGTGTGCATGCAGATGGAGGCCAGAGCCTGGTGTCAGTGCCTTCCCTAACTGTGCTTTATGGGTCCTTGACTGCCTTCTGCGGGATCTCTCGTTTAAACCAGAGCTTGCTGATTCAGCTAGTCTAGCCAGCCAGCTTGCTTCAGAGGTCACCCGCTGCCTCCTCTTGAACTCTGCAACTGTAAGTGGGCAGCCAGGCCCTGCCCCTCACTGGGAAAGCGCTGGAGAGCTGGCCCTGATGGTATGGGCTTGAGAGAGCAGGTCCTGCCCCTTGCCAGGTGCCACAGACAGGAGTGCTGGCCCTGATGGCCAGGAGAGCTGTTGGACTGACCAACTCAGCTACCACCCAGGCCCAGATCCAGGACTTTGGGTTACCCCACTCCAACATCTACCCCATCTATGAACTGCTGGAATGTATGAAAGGGCCAGTCCTGTAGAACTAAAGATGCAGGATCTCCATGACACAGGGCAACAACAGGCTATCCGAGAGGAGACCTTGTGAGGATCTAGTATTGGTAGCGTAGCAGAACCAAGAAGCCTTGTACCAGACCAATGACTCATCGCAATGAACATCTGCAAGTGAGGCTGTCTGCAGAAAAGGGTGCACTGTGACACGCTGCCGCTTCCATGGTGAGATTCATTTGTTTGTTTGTGTTGTTTTATTTAAGGAGGAGATTGCAAGGGCAGAGGGCAGATATGGAGGGATGGGGAGATGAGTGGGATTGGGGTGCATGATGTGAAACTCATAAAGAATCAAAAAAAAAAGTTAAAAGCAAGACAAGTGGGCAGCAGCCTCACTTACTTCAGTGCTGGTGATATGAACCTGGCCTTTGGTCAAGGCAGGGAGGATTTTATCTACTGAACTGTCTCCCCAGTCCAGATTCCATGCCTTCTTAACCAAAAGGGCCAAAGAATGGAAAAGCCAATCTTGCTATATGACATTTAAAAAGTTCATGTTTAAAGGAAAGACAATGGTCACGTCTATGTGGATACATCACCTGGGCCAACCGTGATCAGGACTTAGCGGGGTCAGCGTAGTGGGTTGTGGCTAACAGCTCTCCCTGGCTGGGCTAAATTAGAACCAGTGGGCTGTACTCTGCTTGAGAAAGAGAGATGACCCAAGGGCACCCCGCTCTTGGATAAGTACTTTTGCCTTTGAAGGGGCAAACACTTCTTATGAACAAACCTGGTGGGCAGCCCTAACTGCAGGTGACACGAACTGCTTCTAGCTACGGAGTTCCAATCCTGTGTCAGGTACTCACTGTCACAGGCATGGCCTGGATGCTGCTCATGTCTACCAGAGCCTGGCAACTAGGGAGGAAACTGAGGCACAGCGAGGCTCAGTACTGAAATGGGTAACAAAGTAGTGGTCTCCTCTGACCCCATGAGCTTCCCGACTGCTGGGACCTGTGCATGCCACCATGTTTGAGTGTGCGTGTACGTGTGCATGTGCATGTGTGTCTGTCTGTCTGTCTGTGTATGTCTGTGAGTGTGTATGTGTGTGTGTCTGTGTATGTCTGTGAGTGTGTCTGTGTGTGTGTCTGAGTGTGTATCTCTGTGTGTGTGTCTGTGTGTGTGTCTGTCTGTGTATGTGTGTGTATGTGTCTGTGTGTCTGTGTGTATCTGTGTGTGTGTATGTCTGTCTCTGTGTATATATGTATGTCTGTGAGTATGTATGTATGTGTGTGTCTGCGAGTACGTATGTGTGTGTATGTCTGTGTGTCTGTGCGTGAGTGTGTATGTGTGTATGTGTCTGTGAGTGTGCATGTGTGTATGTGTCTGTGAGTGTGTATGTGTGTATGTGTGTGTGAGTGTGTATCTCTGTGTGTATGTGTCTGTGAGTGTGTATCTGTGTATGTATCTGTGTATGTATGTCTCCCTATGTGGGTGCTGGGAACCGGCTGAGGTCCTCTGGAGAGTAGCAAGTACTTTAAGCCTGAGCACTATCCCAATCCCCGAGGATAACTGTCCAGATGGTGTATTTCTTACTGTGAAGTTTTCCTCAAGGCTCTCCCACTGGGTAAATAATATACTTGAGAAGTCTTCTAATATTTCCCCCAGTATGGATGGGTTATAAAGTAAAGCCGGGGAGTTACTGTAGAGATGGTGTATGGTGCCTCGGGTCAGGAATGTCTCTCAAGTATTAGTACTCGCCAGCTTGTGTTTCAGTGTTTGCTAACTGCACATCTGCTCAGACTCCTCTAGCTAAGTCAACAGCATGGAGACATACAGAGAAGGAACACTTTTCTATGGCACACCAGAGCGTGGAAAGGGTCTCCAATAGAGTCACAGTGCCCGACCAACTACAGCTGTCAGTCACCGGGTAAGGGCGGGCCGAGCTAATGGATGAGCATGGCAGGGACCAACCGGCAGAGATGCGGGGAAAACTCCTCCTTACTCACCCAGCTCTATGCAGGTGATGCCGAGCGACCAGATGTCAACTTTCCCGTCGTACTGCCCTTCATCCATGGCTAAGATCACCTCTGGGGCCATCCTGCCAAACGCAACATGCAGAGCTCAAGTTGGCGATACAAATGAAATTTCCATTTTAGAAAACTACTCAGTACAATAGATTTAAGGGCATTCAAAGTATTTTTAAAGGTATTTAAGGGTTTTTTCCCCTTCATTTTTTTGGCAACTGAACCCCGGTCCTCTGCAAGAATACCGGGTAACTTTAACTGCTGAGCCGTTTCTCCAGCCCCCACTTAAAGCATTCAATGTTTGTTGTGGTGTTATTCAGAGAAGCCACATAATGAAGTCAACCTAGAAAACGAACAGATGTGTGGCTAAGGCGCATATAGCTCATGTACGCAATGGAGGCATCTGTGACGTGGCAGTTTGAATGAGAATGATCCCTGTGGGCTCACAGACTTGAATACATGCTCCTGCAGCTAATGGAACTGTTTGGGAAGGACTAGAGGGTGTGGCCTTGTTGGAGGTGGTCTGCCACTGGGTTCATGTGTGGTTCATGACTCCCACCATTCCTAGTGTTTTTCTCTGCCACACAGTTAAGCCTTAAGATGGGAGGCTCAGCTGTCCCTGCGACCACATCCACCTGCCTCTTACCATGCTCTCTGCCACGAGAGTCATGGACTAACCCTCTGAAATCTTAAGCCCCAATTTAAACATTTAAAAAATAATTTATCTTTATTTTTTTGTGCACTGATGGTTTGCCTGCAAGTATGTCTGCGTGAGAGTGTCAGAGTCCTTGGAACTGGAGTGACAGATGGTTATGAGCTGCTATGTGGGTGCTGGGAATGGAACCTGGGTCCTCTAGAAGACCAGACAGTGCTCTTAACTACTGAGACACTTCTCCAGCCCCCAATCCCCGAGGAACTGAGCCATGGGGAATGGAGAGAATCAGAGATCATCATGTTACATGAAACAAGCCAGACTCAGAAAGATAAATATAGGTGGGAGGGAGGGATGGAGGGAGAGAGGGAAGGAGGGAGGGATGGATAGAAGGAGGGAGGAGGAGAGAGAAGGGAGTGATGGATAGAAGGAGAGAG
The DNA here is from genome assembly GCA_036184795.1 of Tokudaia tokunoshimensis. NCBI lineage: Eukaryota > Metazoa > Chordata > Mammalia > Rodentia > Muridae > Tokudaia > Tokudaia tokunoshimensis. The sequence goes on along the minus strand of BTHU01000006.1, from coordinate 7,327,103 downwards.
GATGAGACAGAGGGAGAGAGGGAGGGAGAGAGGAGAGAGGGAATGAGGGAAGGAGAGAGGGAGGAAGGCATAGAGAGAGGAAGAGAGGGAGGGAGGGAGGGAGGGAGAAAGGGAGTGAGAGAAGGAGAGAAGGAGGGAGGGAAGGAGAGAGGGAGGGAGGAAGGGAAGGAGGCACAGAAAGAGGGAGGGAGGGAGGAGAGAGGGAGGGATAGATGGAAGCAGGGAGGTATAGAGGGAGGAGGAGGGAGGGAAAAGGGAGGAGGGAGGAAGAAAGAGGGAGAATGGTAGGAGGGAAGAGGGAGGAGGGTGGGAAGAAAGAGGGAGGAGGCAGGAAGGGATGAAAGGAGGGAGGCATAGAGAGAGGAAGGGAGGGAGGGAGGTATGAAGGGAGGGAGGAAGGGAGGGAGGAGAGAGAGGCAAGCAGAAAGGGGAGTCTTTGGGGGTGGGGAACCAGTAGGTAGCAGGGTGGAGGCCGTCATGGGGATAAATTTGAACAAAGTGCATCCATGACCTAGCTGGAAGAAAATATCATGGTACAACCTACTATTTTGTTCACCAGTTAAAAATTAATTTAAAAAGTTCAAATATTTTTCCTGACAGATATTTCCTCGCACAAACTACTCTGAAGAACACTATTGAACACACAAACACCCTTGGTGATTTCTAGGGAACACGGTATGATTTCTATACATCCTGGCTCCATTATTCACTCTTGCCTTGCTCTCGGGTTGCGTCATTACTCAACTACAGTCTGTCTGTCTCCTCATCTAAAAACAGAGAGGCGTGTCACGGGAACCTCACGGAGATCGGTAAGGCATTAGTGTGCCATGAGCGCAGACAAATGACTTATTCTAAAAGACATGAAAAATATTTGGAGGGACAACATAAAGGAACGTGATCTGCTGTCCCAAAGACACTGTAACTTACAGAACAAATCAGGTTCTGGCAAAGGTGGGTAGCATGCCTGACCCTGAGGAGGGAGGGGCCTCTGCCCTCTCTTGGGTTGGGATAGTGCTAAGGCCCATTCCGTGTCAGTAGTGGCTTGGTAAATATGATCTTAAGATGAGGAGAAAAGTCAAAAAGCAGCTGTTTTTAGGAGGGTTTTCTAGAATGTGTCTTTTTCAAAGCCACGATAGATAACATGATGGTATGTCATGAACGTTCAGAAAAGGGACAAAATGTGGGGACAACTCTGAGTCAGAATGTCGTCACAGCAGGTGATGTATCAAAGGACTCCATTGAGCCAGGAGCTTGGATTTCTTCCATTCTGTCTTGGTAGCCAGCCAGAGAGTGGTAAAGGAGATCCCTGTCCCCATCTGAACACACTGCCCCCAGGGAGCAGTTCAAAAGAGACCTCAAGTGAAACCTTAAATGGAGCTAGCCCAGCAAGCTGACAACGCACAGAGCGGGTCCAAAGGCAGCTGCCTCGCTTGAACAATTTAAGGTCACTCTTCTTGGTTAGTGAGGTTCCTAACCTTCTCAAATGAAATCTGATTGGTGCACATTGTGAAGATGGTTGTTTTGTTTTGGTTTTTTGTTGTTGTGTTTTGAAACAGAGTCTCTCTCTGCAACCCTGGCTATTCTGACATCAAACTCAAAGAGATCCATCTGCCTCTGCTGAGGTTTAAGGTGCACTGCTAGGACTGGCTGGAGACAAACTTTTGAAATGAAACCAGGCCAGGAGGCCAGGGGTTACAGGCTTGGGGGCTTAGTTCTATGGTGGCCTGAGGCAGGAAGATTGCACATTCAGGTCAGCCTGGGATAGAGACTGAATCCATCTGAGGCCAAGCTGGACACATTGGTGAGTCTGTATTTCCAATTGAAGAAAGTGGTTGTGTAATTCAGCAACCGGTTGAACACTTCCCCAGCTAGCATCCTCCAGGCCTTCGGTTCAATCCCTGCCACTGTGGACACCAAGTGCCCCTTCCCTCTGTATTTTAAGCCTACACTGTATTTTCTAAGTGACATACCAGTATGGAGTCCCCACGAAGGAGTTTGCAGGAGAAGCCATGGACGCAGATCCAAAGTCAGCCAGTTTCACCTGGCCTGGCTCCGTTAGGAGGATATTTCCTGCTTTAATGTCCCTATGGGAGAAAAAGAAGAGAATTCGAGAGTTAACATCTTAATTCTTACTATACGAGAAGCCAGAACATGCAATTAGCAAGATAAAAAGTTTATTAAACAAAACAAACACACAAGCATACTTTTCTCAGCTGGTGACTGCATGTTGTGAGGGAGGGAGCCCGCATTCCCAGGTGGTCACTGGAAGGACTTCCAGGAGGAGCTGTCTTCGGGGGGGGGGGGGAAGAGACAGCCATGCCAGTCAAGGAGAGCAAGGAGACCGCAACCCTCACAAAGTGTGTTCTTCAATGCTTCCTCCAGCCACCACCGACATTCCTCGTGCTGGGAGATCTGGAGCCATTGGTAACTGCCTTTTCTCCTCCCACTTCCAAATCTGACATGTCTGACATGCCTGACCAGGGTTCCTCAGCTGGGCACATACCTGTTCTGTCTCGCCCGTGCCCCTTTCTGCCTTTAACTGTAACTGCCGCTCTAAGGCATGGGAGGGTACGGGTTACAGAAAAGGTGTTATTTAAGAAATAACACTGTACAGAGAAGAGAAGACCCTGAAAGATCAAAACAGACAAGGGTTAAGGGTTAGGAGTTTGCAGGCAGCATCCCTAGGGCGGGCCGGCCATAGCCGGTTTGATGCAGTGAGGAGTTAGGGGGAAAGCCATTTGAGAGAGAACTCAGGATGAGGGATGATGCGGATGCCCCCTTGGGTTTCTTAAGATGGGAATGAAGTACCCTGGGAGCATGAGCTGCAGGCTGAGGATGGGCTGAGACACAGCTGGGAAAATAGAGAGAAAAGCGATGGGTTTAAGGGTTTCCGAAACTTCCCTTGGGATGACAGCTTCCGCCTCGAGATGACACTGGGCAGAAGGACTGAAAACAAATGTACTGTTTACTCTCTTACAACAGAAGGGCTTGGAGATGAAATGTCCCACAAAGCAATAAGAAGATGAGATGGAGAGTATTCAGGTTTTGTTTGAAGACAGGTCCTATACAGTCCCGGCTGGTCTTGAACTTTTTGTGTAGCACAGGTTGGTCTTGAATTTCTAGACTTTTGCTTCTACTTCCCAAGTGCTGAGATTACAATGTATGCACATGCGCTTGTGCCTGGCTATGATACTCTTAATTTTTTTTTTTTGAGACAGGTTCTCTGACTGTCTTAGAAAGCATTCTGTGGACTGGGTTGGCCTTGAACTCACAGAGTTTGCCCTGCCTGTCTCCCCAGTGCCGGGATTAAAGGCCACCCATGCCTGGCCTTTCAGTTTTGAATTCAACGAACGTTAAAAGAGAAAAAAAAAGAAAACCTTAAGAAAAACCTTTTTGTCTTTTCCATTTCTTTCATAAACAGTATGCTGATTAAAGTAAGAAACACAAACACAGAACTGAACTATAGCTTTGGACGAAATCCGGCAAAGGTCCAAGTGAGTCAGAATCCAGCAAGGACCCCTTGGTTCCAAGGAAACATACCTCAAAAATTTGCTAAGTCATTTGATAAAAAAGGTAAATGGGTTTAACCAGTATTTACCAGTTGTAACTGGTTCTTTGTCTATTTAACTTTTTTATTTTTTTATGGTACAGGAGATATTTGGTAGCCTGTGTGTGCTTTGCAAATGTTCTACTACTGAGCTACATATACTCTAGTCTAGCCTTTTTTTTTTTAAATATCTGTGTATGAACATGTATGTGTACCATGTGCATAGAGTCCCCACAGGGGTCAGAAGAGGGCATTAGACCTCCTGGAACTGGAGTTACAGGCAGTTGTAAGCCACCATGTGGGTGCTGAGAACCTTTCTAAGTGTGGACTGACAGCCTTCAGGAATGGGAAGCCTCTGGCACGTGAGGCACCTGTCCCCTTCGATAGCCAAAGGGTAGCTCAGCACAATGCTATTCTGTGCATGGAAGTCAACCGGCTTCTGTCCTTCAGATTTCCTTGTGCCGTAAGGAGGCCAACTGCCTACACATGAGGCAATGCATAGTGGCACATGCCACAAATGCCAGCAGCCCCTTGGAGGCTGAGGCAGAACAAATGGAGTTTAAGATCCACCCGGGCTACATTATGAGTTCAGGGCCAGCCTGGGCTACATTGTAAGACCCTGTCTCAAAAGAGAAATAAAAATCTGAAACTAAACATGGCCACCACCACCCACAAACAACAAACAAACAGCCCCTGAAACATAACAGGGTTCTGTCTTCGCAGGGCTAAGGGAGGGGCCGGGAGGTATCCGTTTGCCTCCTACAATTCCTTAGCCCTCCCCCACAAAACTGGACCCCATGCTGATTGCTGTAGTCCAATGCTATGGAGCTGGGAAAGGGAGCTGGGGTCTGGACTTACCTGTGAATCAGGGAGTGAAAGTGGAGGTAGGCCAGCCCCTGCAAGGCACCGTGGGTGATAGCAGCAATCTCCACTTCCTGAAGTGGTTTCTTATGAACTGAGGAAGAAGGAGAGAGGGTCAGGATGGACAGCCTGCCTTCCACACCAGAGTTACATACACTTTACCGAAGGACAACTGGAGAGCTTATTCACCTAAAC